>SNQJ01S0230254.1:2675-14291 GCA_010110895.2 Picea sitchensis
ACATATGGGATTTCAGGTGGTAGTCACCAATTTGGAGACACACATTTTCACAATGCCCTCCACATTTCATGGAACCACCATTGGCAATCATGATTTGGAAATTATTGACGGCATGGATGTAGCAATGAGTTTCTTGGGCAATGAGACGATGAATAAAATTATGGGTGCTGCCACTATCAACCAAAATGATGACCTTCCAATGCGTGATGTAACCAATTAGCTTGAGGGTTTGGGGAACGGAGAAGCCAGTGATAGCATTGAGGGAAATGACTGGTTCTACTTCAGGAGGGTCTGAGGGAGAGGTTATGTCAATGGATTCAGGTGATTCAAACATAGAGGGAGTTTCTTCATCTTTTTCTGAAATCTCCTCGGAGATGGCCATAAAAATCTTTTGTTCTTTACACTTGTGGCCCTAGAAATATTTGTCATCATAGTTATAACAAAGGCCTTTGAGTTGGCGTTCATCCATTTCAGCCCAGATCAATTTTTGGATCTTTAGTGGAGCAGAGGGAGTAGTAGGATTTATTGGTTTAGGGAGAGGGATGAAGCAGGGTTTGCGGTTTTGAGAAGATACAACCTGTTGTGCTTCTTTATCTCTTTTGGTAGCCTCCACCTAACTCTCAAGCCAAGCCATGAGGACATGGGCTTGAATTTAATCCTTCAGGCCACTGATAAAACACTCTCCGAAAAGGGCATCAGACATGCCCTCTGTTCTAAAGGCCACATGCTCAAAGGCATATGTAAAGTGTTCCACTGTTCCTAATTGTTTCAACTTTGTCAAATGGCCCAAATGGTTGGTTTCAGTGTTAAAGCATTCATAAATCTCTGCCACAAATTGTGTCCAAGCAATATACCCTTGACGAGAATTTTTTCTCCATTGCCACCATTGCCATCGTTCTTGATCTAGATGGAGAACACCATACTGAAGTTTGGCCAAGTCATCTATAATGTTGTATAAAGAGAAGCAATGTTCCATTTGGGTTACCCAACCAGTGGGGTCCGAGCCATCAAATTTGGTCACATCCACCCAAGGAAGGCATAGTTCACATTGAAAGTGATGGTTCTGCAAGGTATGGGAATGAGAGGAATGATCACCTTCAGTATGTGGGGGTGAGGAAGAGGAAGGGTTATCTGTAGGGATATGCAGTTTGGTGTAGAGTGTCGAAAATACTGATTCAAGCTAGGTGGTGAGGTCTTGTTTGATTTCTCCCATTGAGGATTGCATGGTTGTATTGATGGCGATGACATTGGCACTGAGTTGTTTCACTTCTTGTTGGGTCTCAATGAGACCAGATTGCAAGGTGTTGAAGCGAGCTTCCAAGTCTTGGCTACGAGTATGGGCCATGAGGATGGGGAAACTAAAAAGGGGTGGACGGGGTAAAAAAAAAATTCCGAAAAAATGATATGGATGAATGTGATAAGGGCGAAGATATGAATCCAATGGAATAGGTATGAAATAATGGTGAAAATTTTTCCAGATTTTTTGTTTTTTTTACGTAGTTATACTCCGGTCTGAAGAATACTACAGAGAGGAAATGCCCAAATTCTTAACCAGAAAGAAATGTGTATTTACTTGGCAACCCAAACATAGTTGCATGTCAATAGATCTTGTCTATTTTAATTTGTTTATGTTTTTGTCCCCAAGGGTTAGGTACTCAAGGGTTCTATAGACAAGGGTTTGCCCTGTGCTATAGTTCTCTAATATATGTGCGGGGTCCAATATTTACTTGACCCAATATCTTAGGGCACTAACTAAGGAGGATAGACCGTACCCTTAGCCGTACTACCCGACTACCCAAGTACTAGAGAGTATCTTCCCGAGTGTTGTTCTCAGTGACACTATAGCAGTCAGGTGGCCCATCGGTTTATATAAAGAGGGCTTCAAGTAATCTAGGTTGATCTATACACAGGTGTTATTTGATGCGCGACCACTCGAAGGGGTACCAACATGGGTTACAAGGGTGGCCAATAGATGTGCGCTTAAGTACCACTTGTATTTCCTACGTGTATGAATCCCTCGACTGCGGGTTTATGTGCATAGCGACAGATCTATGTGGCTTAAAGACACCATAATACATCTCTACCCTGAAAAAAATTTAACCCACACTTTCTACCGAGGAAAGTGCTCTGATACCACTTGTAATATACCAGATATAAAATGTATGCAGAACAGAAATAAAATGCTAGTAATGGCATAATAACAACAATATAAACAGAACATTCACCACAATAACACTGAAATGATATAAGAATAACAACAAAAATAACACTTTGAATCTAAAATCAATGTTCACGGGCCTCTTCAAGGGGGCAACCTCCAGTTGAGCAGAGCTCTATTACAATAATCTCCAAGCTAGGGTTCTCATACCCTCGACTCCTATTATACTAAAAATAAGCATCTAGAGAAAGATCTTTCTAGAAGTGAAAGCTTCTATTAGGTCTTCTTACATCTGCCTTATTCTATTTTATTGAAAGGCCTTATTAATATTGACCTTTATTACATCTGAATATATTGTTCTACCTATGTGTGGGTTAGGACCCTAACATTAACCCACTTTTAATTTCTCCTTTAAATTTATTATTTAAATAATTTATTTTGTATTCACTTTGAATTATAGTACACTCATCAATTCACTTTATTATTTACCTTCTAAAATCTCTTAAACCACTTTGACTACTTTGACCTTTTGGGGCTTCTAGATGACATAAGAGGGTCCTCCAACTTCGTAAGGCCATAACTCTCAAACCTTGAGGAGTTATGTGACGTTCCACATACCACCAGAAATGGAATGACATGTACCATCCATATAGAATAGTATTACCTACAAATATATCAAAACTCATACCATTATCCATCAAACAAACTTGGGTCCATTATCCAAACCTACGTTCTCCAACTTCTCATGGCCATAACTCTCTAACCGTGAGGCGTTATGTGACATTACACATACCACCGGAAATGGCATGAAAAGAAATATCCATCTAGGATAGTTTATATGAAAAATTCACTAACATTCATCTCATTATTCCACAAATAAGAATGGGTTCTTTAACCATACTTCTAGGATAATTGAATCCGCAAAGTGTCTTCCTGTGAGGGCTTTCACCATAAGGGGACCACTTTGGAGTTCATCCATTTCTACTTATTATCAACCATGACAAGACAATAACGATTCATCTTTACATCAAACAATATTGGTTCCATTACCCAACCTTTGTTCTATGGGGCTTTCTTCAAGGGTTGACATCAATGACAACCAACCTTAATCAACACTTGCAAAGTATCAAATTTTAATTTCAAGTTGATAAACCAAATATGAAATGAATCCAATCATAATTTGATATCGTTGCAAGAGAGAGGAATGTAAATAATCTTGCGACGAATTAGCTATACTATCGACGAAAAACATTCGTCGATAGTATAGCTAATTCATACGCAAGAATATTGTGTCTAATTTGAATGGTGTTACATGGTTTGCAAGGAGTGTAGGGATTATAATATGGTGCAATGTAGTGTAGTCTATAATAACAATATCTATGCCAAACCTCAAAATGGATAGTACCATATCTTGTTCATAAGACAAATATTATTTCTATGTTTCCTTTGTAGTGGTTGAAGCCCTCACACATGATGCATGACAATGAAATGTAACAATTTGACTATCGAATGATAGTGTTATGTCACATGCAAATTCTAAACTGACTTATAATCTAGCAAATAAACTTTGACAAGCCCTTATGTCCCAAGCATCATTTGATTGGTAGGATCTTGATATATTTCAAGACTCTTATCTCTGGAAGGAATGTTTCTCTAGGGGGAAGATATGACACACATAACATTCTTAACATTTCTCAATCATGTTGAATATCATCCATAACTGAAAAATCATATTACATAAAATCATAAGCGTCGTGTGTTTGGAATCCATATTACATAAAATCATAAACTCACATATGTGTCCATTTAGAACTTTAATGTGCATCCCAGAGACATTATAATAACGAAAACGTTACCTCAGGGTTTTCTACGGAAATCTGATACAATCTTGAGAAAATTGTAATGGGATACTTGTAAGAACCTAGAATCTCCTTGCCACGTCTTTGCAATAAACTGTCGATGTTTGTTGACATTTCACTTGCTCTATAATGATAAATTAGTTTCCAATTAGATCTTCGCATGATTTAGGGATCAAATAAAAATTCTTATGCTAGGCTTCTAGAACAAAATAGTGTTTTTAAAAACTTACAAATATGATACTAATAAAAAATATTAAAATCATATGCAATGCAAAGTCCTTTTAAGATCTAAAACTGGAACAAATATACTAAAAAGAAAACTAAATGATAAAATTAGAAATGAAAGGAATAGAAATTATAGTAATGTCCACAAGTGACCAAAGTACTTCAATGGGACTCTAAATCACAAGAAGTAATAGTAGAAACAAAGGAGAGCCTACAACATCTTCGAAGACAACTAGAAACAAATAAATATCAAAATAAAAAACCTAATAGACGGTGAACCCCAAGTCTTACCCTTCCAAACTGTTGAAACCCTAATCAAGACTACGTCCTCCTGAGACCCTAAAGTGCCCAATAATTTGGCCCTAATGAAGGAAGCTTCCAAATCCCTTGAAACTCTCTAGAAAGATATATCGAGCTGCCACAATCTTGAAGGTGGTCACAAATCAACGTTTTTAAGATGACCTAGGCAATACAATGCAAGGAAATGCGCGAGGAGGCAAGGCAATGCAAGGTAGTGCTAGGAAAGAGGACGAGTCAATTACCGAATAAGGAGTGAAGGTTGTCACAACTTAAATTTTTTAAGACATCCTAGGCAAGGAAAGACAAGGAAATGCGCCAAGAGGTAAGGCAAGGCAAGGTCCAAGGAGGCAAAAAAGTATTCTTTATGAAGAAAAAAAGTACTTAGATTAAAGAAAAACAAATACACGACATAACTAATGAAGCTTGTGAAATTTATCAAGTTCTTATTTTTGGATGTTATTGCATGCCCTTGCATGTACTAGATGTGGGGACATGCGTCTCAAACAAATTTTAAAAGAATGGGGCTTAGAGGTCTTGAATATGTCTTTGAATGATGTTACATGGTTTGCAAGGAGTGTAGGGATTATGTAGCGCTTATATGATGCAAAGTAGTGTAGTCTATAAGAACAATCTCTATGCCAAACCTCAAAATGGATAGTACCATATCTTGTTCATAAGACAAATATTATTTGTATGTTTCATTTGTGGTGGCTCAAGCCCTTACACATGATGCATGACAATGAAATGTAACAATTTGACTATCAAATGATAGTGATATGTCACATGCAAATTCTGAACTGACTTATAAGCTAGCAAATGAACTTTGACAAGCCCTTATGTCCCAAGCATCATTTGATTGGTAGGATCTTGATAGATTTCAAGACTCTTATCTCTACAAGGAATGTTTCTCTAGGGGGAAGATATGACACACATAACATTCTCAACATTTCTCAATCATGTTGAATATCATCCATAACTGAAAAATCATATTACATAAAATCATAAGTGTCATGTGTTTGGAATCCATATTACATAAAATCATAAAATCACATATGTTTCCATTTAGAACTTTAACTTGCATCCCAGACACATTATAATAACGAAAAAGTTACCTCGGGGTTTTCTACGGAAAGATGATACAATCTTGAGAAACTTGTAATGGGATCCTTGTAAGAACCTAAAAGCTCCTTGCCACATCTTTGCAATACACTGTCGATGTTTGTTGACATTGCACTTGCTCTATAATGATAATTTACTTCCCAATTAGATCTTCGCATGATTTAGGGATCAAATAAAAATTCTTATGCTAGGCCTCTAGAACAAAATAGTGTTTTTAAAAACTTACAAATATGATACTAATAAAAAATATTATCATCATTTGCAATGCAAATTCCTTTTAAGATCTAAAATTGGAACAAATATACTACAAAGAAAACTAAATGATAAAATTACAAATGAAAGGAATATAAATTATAGTAATGTCCACAAGTGACCAAAGTAGGTCAATGGGACTCTAAAGAAAAAGAAGTAATAGTAGCAACAAAGGAGTGGCTAGAACATCTTTGAAGACAATTAGAAACAAATAAATATCAAAATAAAAAACCTAATAGACGGTGAACCCCAATGGGTAAACCCTAATCAACCATTCAAGAATCATATTGATCATGGTAGCTAGAAAAGTGGTAAACGGGATTGGTGGCTACATATATGTTCAAACAATCAAGGGCCTACACAAGGCATCTTTTCCCAAATTCCGCTATGATATGAATTGTTATCAAAGTATTCCAATATAGAGAGTAATGAAGAAAGAGACTAAAGCTCCAAATTTTGTAAATTTATTTATTTCCCCATACCATACAAGGATGAGAAATAACATTCCACAAAAGTCAAATTTTAATTATTCTACTTTGTTGTCATTGTAAATATAAATTCAAGCACAAAGAACATATGAGAATCTAAAACCATACAATGCTCAGTTCTATAATGCATTCAATAACCAAAGTGAAAATATCACCATTAAGTATACAAGATACAAAATTATAAATATGATTCGATGCCATTTCCTTGGGATCTCTTTAGCAGGATATTCATATGGCCTCTGAAATCCACAATATTATTCTCATGATTTCTCTTTTGAAGCAATGAAGCTCTATTTTTCACTCTAAACTATTTGCAAGGTTTTATGTTTACATTGGCACTTGCAATGTTTAGGCTTATTTCAAGTTCATGACATATACTCTTGTTTAAGTTGTCTCACTTACTTTGGAAGGATGTAATGGAACCTTAAAGTTTCAACATGGAAATACTATTAAACAATTGATTGCAAGCCTTCATAAAACCTAATGAGTCTTAGTCCCTAGTTCCTAGTGTACTTGGTCCAAATATGTATTACTGGATTTTATCCTTTCAATTTTTATTTTGCATCTCACCTACTTCACTTTAAATATGCCATAAGTGACTTGGTCAAATATGATTACTCACTTAAATTTGTATATTGTATTTGTATCCCTGGGAGACTTGGTCATATAGATAGAGGATATGTCATTTGACCACCTCCATTTGTACTCAATCTCCCTTGATGACACTCCCCATATCCTCCCATCAGATGAGGAGATTAATTCTATGATCAAGAGAAACATTTGGAAGAGTATCATCCAAGTCTTCTAGACCACACCACTCAAGCCTTTTAGCCCTATTCTGGCCTTTTACTTTGAACATTTCATCTTGATATTTTATGGCATCATTGTTGTAATGTTCCCAAGCTAATTTTTTTTCTTGGAACACTAACTAACCATTGATGTACTTGTTTGTTTGTGTCTGTGTCCATATGTCAAGTCTTACCCCTCGAAACTGATGAAACCCTAATCAAGACTATGCCCTCTTGAGACCCTGAAATGCCCAATAATTCGGCCAAGGAAGCCTCCAAATCCCTTGAAACTCTCTAGAAAGATAGATCAAGTTGCCAGAAGCTTGAAGGTGGTCAAAACTCAACTTTTTTAAGACGACCTAGGCAAGGCAATGCAAGGAAAGGCACGAGGAGGCAAGGCAATGTAAGGTAGTGCTAGGCAAGAGGATGATTCAATCGTCGGATAAGGAGTGAAGGTGGTCACAATTCAACTTTTTTAAGACGTCCTAGGCAAGGCAAGACAAGGAAAGGAACCAAGAGGCAAGGCAAGGCAAGGTGGGGAAAGGCATGACTAAGAGACAAGGCAAGGCGCCAAGAGGCAAGGCAAGGCATGGAAAAAGGAAAGGCAAGGCAAGGCGCTAGGAGGCAAGGAAGGGCATAGAAAAAGGCAAGGCAAGGCAAGGCAAGGTAGCACCAGGCAAGAAGATGAGACAACCATCAAATAAGGTGTAAAGATGGTCAGAAATTAACTTTTTTAAGATGGCCTGGGCAAGGCAAGGTAAGGAAAGGTGTCAGGATTCAAGGCAAGGCAAGGCATGAAGACGCAAGGAAATGTAGGACACGACACAAGGCAAGTCAAGGCACGAAGAGGCAAGGCAAGGCAAGGTGTGAGCAGACGAGTTGGGGAGCGACGACCCAACCGATTGGCGAGTTGGTGGACGCGTCATGAGTTAGGAGGACCCATGCAGTGAGTTGGTGATTTGAACTAACTCTCATGCCAAATGATGCAGTGATCCATGGGATGAAGTGAGCACATATAAGTAAGGCATGATTTGGGATGAGTCAAGGCAGAACAACTTAGGAAGAAAAGAGTGAAGATAGATTTGACTAAGTGTCTCGGTTGGGCATCTCAATGGAGAGCACACACCGAGTCTCGAAGTTGAGTCACTGGACGATTTGGCAGTGCATGGACAGAGAGGAGACTTGTGACAGAAGTGAAAGGTGGACTCGGGTTGCGGCAGGGGGGTCCTATGAGATGGTGAAGTAAGGAAAAATCCGTCGAAGTGACTTTGCCGAATTAAATTAGTCACAAACACAAGCATACCAATGTAGAGATTTAAACATTGGTGTGGTAAATATGCAGAACAATTGGGAATATACTCATTCAAAACAAAGGAAAATTTCCAATTGACCATGAATGTGCATTTGAGCAAAACGTGGTTTACAAAGATGAATTTATTATGGTAATACCCATGAAATATTTCTTGCATGGTTATATCTTGTAATGCTTGACAATCATTGGGAATCCATGGCTCCAATGTGTCTATAACTTGAGGATGCATGTCACTCACATAATGGAAAATGAAATTCTATCAAGGGCCAAATAATTTGGCATTATAACCCACCCACTCTATAAGTCTATGAGGACTCAAGTCACAAATATACAAGGAGGAACCATAACATAGATACTTATAGGGGGATGTTGGCTATAAAAGTTTAATATTAATTATTTATATATATATATATATATAATATATTAATTAAATTTAAAACAAAAAAGAATTAAACATTGTTTATATATGTATATATTATATTAATTAAATTAAAAAATAATAATAAAACATTATATATATATATATATAATTAAAAAAAAAGTATTAAAACATTAAAACAAATACAAAAATGCAAAACTAAATCCGCCCAAGCCCAATAATGATTTAAAACTATTTTGCCCGCACTCAATATTCATTACAAGATGGATAATCGGGCACCCTTCATCTACTAGCTGAGAAACAAACGACCATACCTATCATGTTCGCGACCTAACATCTTGATTCCCGACCATACATACCTATCTTCAATCTAATTCTGCATGTTCAGATAGAGGAAGAGAAGAAAAACCCCATCCGGCATTGGAAGAGGAGAAAAACCCCATCTGATAGAGGTAGAGGAGCCCTATTCAGCCTGTTAGTAACATTTTTTGTCCGGGGCACAAGAGTATTCAGGTCTGCAGGTTGCACAAGGAGCGCCCAAGCGCAGCGCATAGAAGAAGTCTTGTTCGGACTTAAAATCAAGTGAGCGGGCAAAATTATAGTGTTAGCGGTCCTGATCCATCCATATGAGTAGATCAACGGTTGGCGGGAAGTCGCAGATAGAGAAGATGCGCGGAGGATAGCGCAATGGATAGCACCCACATCATGTGCGGGAATGGATGGAAGCCGTTCATCCAAAGGACATGTGGCGTGAGATCTGGTCACGTCGGCTTTTCGGCAATCGCGAGTTCAAAGGGTGAAGGTTTTCTATTGTTATACATATCGAATCCCCGAACCCCGAAGTGCCGATAGCGCTTGAAATCGGGCTCACAGCATCATCAGGTGAGTTCAGAGCCATCAGATCTAGGGGGACGCGCGACGCCAACTCAAGCCATCTCGGCGTTTCGCTCATCACGGGTTCGAGGGACGGGGATCAGCCCCTTCCTATTCACGAACGCCGAAAGCTCCTTTGCGAGTAAGCACAGGGTCATAGCCCATGGCCACCTGGGAAAGAAAAGAACTGTGCAAAAGGAGCCAAAGGCATCGGGGCTAGTCGCCGAAAGGATCATCGTGATCTCCATGTGCCATCTGATGCGACTTCAATCCTGGTCCTCGCTGAAGAATTAAATGAAGGTGAACACAGGTAGTTGAAACCTCGGCTCACTTATTGAATGCGAGGTATGGAGGTTCCAGCAGACAGTCTGCCCGAGACGGTCTTGTACACTGATTTTCTCCAAAAGGTCATGGCCGGTCCTCATCTCACCAGAGAAAGTCTGCGCATGCCATGTTGGCCTTTAATGTTGCTGCTATCTCCCCTGCAGGAGCCATTTGCAGTTAAGGCGGCGTCTGACAAAAGTTACCTGTCCAAATTCGGTTGAGCGGACACCACGCCTTGGATGACTGAACATGCCTCTGATAGGCGAATTTTGCTGAGTATATAGACTTAGTCTTTGTATTTTGTAAAGGGTCGATGGTTGAGCTAGGCTCCCATTCTATAAGTTTTGATGAAGCACCGGTCGCTCTAGTTAATGTATAAGGCATTTGAGACTTCTTACTTTATGGATGTCAGTTTCTCTTCCATCTCTTTGTATACTGTGTTAGAACAGCTCAGAATTAGAGGATCCAGTTGAGTTGTAGCTTTTATAGGATGATGTAGGTTGGATCATTGTAACAGTTGCATTGTTTCTAATTGGTTCCTGTGATTTTCTTAGCGCTGAACGACTTGGAATTGGAGGATCCAGTTGAGTCACCCCTCAGCTCCTTGAAACTTTGGACCAAGAGGATCTTGACTTCTGAGTTTTTCTTCCTCAAGCTTTCGAAGGCCTATTTCCCGAAGCAGTATTGCTCACCCTTCCCACAAGTCTTCCATCTACCACCCTTTAATCATTTACTGACAGAAGTTGGATCAAGACCTCCCTTGCTATCTACATACCAGGCCTAGTTTCTTGAGTTAAAGTTGTACCTTCTTGAGTCTTTGTCCATTCGATCACCCATTCAAAACTATCGTGACATAAAACTGATGGGCGTCGGGCTCTGCTCCTACAAGCAATCCAGGAGTGACTTCTGATGCTAACATTTCTCGCGCTGTTGCCGGGGACGAAGTTGAAGATTTTCCCTGGGCAGAACGACATTGAGCCTCTGATTCTGAAGGTGCATCAAACATCAGAGCCCTTCAAGATTGCTACTGTGCACTTGGAGACTCCACTATGGAAACTCCATTGTTTCCACTTCATTGTTTCAACTGTGGCTACTGTTGGCACACCTGAAAGCTGACCCAGAGGAGCTTTCTCGAGAAGGTTTCAGCAGTTGCTTTCTCAGCCTAAGAAGCTTCCTGGGGTAACAACAACGTTAGGATCTTCCCTTTTATGGTGAAAAAGGACCAAACACATTCGAAGCTGTGCATATTTCACCTGGCGAATCCATGATTCAAGGATCGATTGGCAACTCCACTGGTTCAATATGGAGAAAATCATTGCTCGCAGGTTTGCTCCTTTTAATTTTTCTGCGATTCCTGGTTTTCCTAATTTTGTCCCCTCTCTGGATGAATGGGGAAATTATTTGCCCATATTTGGAAAATGTGAAGAGGACAACCCTGCTCAGCACCTCAGTGAGTTTCATGAACTCATGCATCAGTGGGAGATACATCATGAGGATGTATTATTGAAAATGTTCATGTTCTCGTTAGCAGGGGATGCT
>SNQJ01S0230255.1:1303-14339 GCA_010110895.2 Picea sitchensis
ATATAGAATATTCTTACCTTCAAATATATTAAAACTCATACCATTATACATGAAACAACCTTGGGTCCATTACCCAAACCTTTGTGCTATCCGACTTTCTCCAAGGGTTGACATCAATCTACAATATCACTCTCCAATGGTTGACATCAATGACAACCAAAAATCCATACCAACTATCCATCAACCTAAGCCAACTGTTTGATAGAGCGAGCTCTTTCTCCTAAGAATTAATGTTGAGGAATTAAACTATGACATCATAGAATTTAATCAAATCATAAAACACAATAAAATTACATACTTACAATCCATATAAGAGAATATCCTAAAATGTTTTATTCACTCCATCATGAATTGGACATTTGAACCAAGAGTCCCCCCCTTGGAATGGATAAGGCACTCTTATTTATACATGAGTTTGCTTTGAGAATAAGATAAAAAACTAATAAATTCGGATCCACTTTTCTCTCATGTGGTTACAACCATTTACCAGTAAGTAAAAACTAAAAACCAAATAATAAATGATTACAATATTTTTGCTAATAATTCAAAACAAATCACACTAATCTTGTATATGGTCCAACATTCTTTCCACATCCAAGATAGTTGATGATGATCCAAATCGATGACAAATATTCAATGGTTGAAGAAGAAATTTGAATTTGGAGTTATGTGGTAAAAGTAAGCATTGTTGCAAACTCCAATCAGACCTGTAATCATCACCAAACTAACCCAACTTTAAAGGTTAAGTGAGAACATGCTATTTTTCTAACATTTAATCATAAACTCACTTAAAATACCAAAAAATGCATTGGAAAATAATATGTCTAATACCTCATATAACTTTAAAATGGTCTTAATGCAAGGTTACGAGAACAAAAATATGGTTAAAAGTCAAGGAAAAAAGGTGTGAAAGATGACATTTTGGTGACCCAACAAGCAACTCCTTCTATCATGGCAGTCTTCTTGTAGGGTGTTTGGATTTCCACTACTAACATTCCTATATATGGGTGACATAATGGAATAAATATTAATGTGATTGGTTGGGTTTTGTGACCTATGTCAGAGAGTGTCAAACTATCATAGGCCACTGGATATCTATACCTTGATGCTCAAACTACTTTCTAAGAGGGAAACATTCAAAGATGCTCGTGTTGTGGGAATGCTACCCTAATATTTCAATCCCTAATACCTTCTTGATCCTTTTGGTTTCCTTACACAAAGTACTTTCTTGAATGAGAATAGTAAGAAGTTTTAAGACAAAATTTATTTAAGAAAGCAAGTTTTCTTCCTAGGATTTCATACATATTTGCTCTTTTTTAATTTTAAAGATAAAAGGTTTTTAGTTTGTTTTTCCGATTCATAAGAAAAGCAAGTAAAATAATGCAGTTTAAAGGAATTGACAACAAAAGGGAAAATCACAAAACTTAAATGAACATTTGATCATTTTCACAATTTAACCCTATTTTGTTTTTGTAATGATTTCAAAAAGGAAGAAAATCATGTAATGTTGAAAGACAATTGAAGGTATGGATAGATCTAGAAATAAACTTATGTTATAAAAGAGTTCCTCAATATTACATTCATGAAATAACAATGGTTTCACAACCTTTTATGAAAGACTAGATGAGTTCTACTTAAAACTTACCTTGATGTTTCCAATACCATACAAAGGCGAGGGAAAAACAAGGAGAAGAAGTTATAGGACTAATTTCAAAGTGGACAAACTAAACCCTTTGATCGACACACCATTTTTGCATGTTATCAACATATTAGTATAGTCATAAATGTTTAAACGACCACTGACAACCAATAGAAACTATTATACCTCATGTCTCAGGAAAGGAAATAGTTCACTTAAACATCATTCAAATCTATAGAGAGTATTCTTTCCATCATGAATGTTGTTGGATGTACTAGAATGCAACAAAATGAAGATATTTAGATCTCGCACTTAAGTTTCACAAATTTTTGGTGTACCTATACTCTTCTATCATTGTCTGTCCATCTCTTCACCTTTTTAAAGTGACTTGGAAGACAATTAATAGTTACAATTTAATTTTTGTAATAAATAATAAAATACGTGACCTTTTAAGATATATGGGAAAAGTAGAGGTCAATAGTATAATTAAACATATTCAAGTTTCTTGAGACTGGGGAGTAAACTAAAATGGGGTTCGCCACACTAGACATAACTTAATGCACCATATCTAGTACAATCCATGACCTCCACGTGCTTACCTCACCTTAAGACTGTTAGGCATGTTCACATTTCCTCCTTATTCCTACCCCTAGCACCTTATCATTGCCTCCTTTAACCTCAAAATTTTAATAAATGGAAAATTAGTAACATGGAAACTAAATAGTCATCATCCATTATTTCATGCTCAACATACACCATAATAGAATGACAATATCATCACCATCATTGAAACAAAAAAATGAAGTTGTCACCCACAAACTTTTGTCATTATAGAACCACCATCTAAACATATGGTAGGAGGAGCAACAACAATCCATGTTGCCATCAAGTGCCTATGAGAAAATAAAATGCAAAATATACGTTCCATTCTATATTTTGCAAGCATAAAACAAAATTATACCATGATGCTTATGTATAAAAAATAGGCTTTTGTCTATCCCCAACTGCAAAAGTAGTAAACAATCATGTTTATACATCCATCCATATACCTCATAAATCCAAAATAGTAATGTTGAAGTCAAGTTCAATACCAACACACAAAAAAAAAATCAAAATATCATCTTCCAACATAGGACCAAGGTGAATCTAGTCTTGAGAGATATAATGAGGATGGTTGGTTGTCACTAGGGGTGCATTGCAAATGAGTAAACACCTTGGGGTGCATATCGTCAAAGGAAATTTATATTCTCATTTTCCCTCTAAAAACGAAAGAGTGGGTAGAGTTTTCAACATGAATTTGGTTTGGGAAGTAGTATGAGACTCAACAACGACAATAGATTTTACAACAAGGTCTTATGAAGGACCTTCAAAAGGCATGGGTGGATTTTCCTCAATAGATTTCAATTTTTCTTTATGAAGTTCAAATTCATAAATAAGAGGTTTGGGAAGAGGTGGTCTTGTAACTACATATTTATGTGGCGAAGGTGCGACATTAGAAGAAAAACTTATSTTTAGAGAATTCCCCCATCTGTGTATCTAGGAAGAAKTAGGAGGATTCAAGGGTTCCTTGCATCCATCATACCAACAACAAGTTAAGGTGGATAAAACTCYRAGGCAAGGTTAACATTCTGTACATGAGGTAAGACAACATCATTTATCTWATGAATATTATGATACAATGTTAATTATKGTGGGAGAGGTAAGAGAGGAGGTTTAAAATTACGGTTGTCACCTAAATATAGGTGACCAGTTTGAGATAGTTAAGAAAAATTATTGAAAMCAACATCAAAGTGAAYAAAGAATCTAACTCTATTTCTCCATCTGCCTTACTAGATGTTGTTCTCTCTTTGACCTTGTGCTTTCCTTGGTCYGCAGGATGGTCCCCTTCCCAACAAAACTAATATTTACACACAAACCATACAAGCAATATAACAAAAGTCAAACTTAAAACTTATAACTACATGCCATTGTTAAATAAAACCATGAAATATTGAAATCATGCACAAAACATAAATTAATCATAGAATGTTGCATGTAGTCTTATATTTGAACCAAGTCAAAATGCAAGCAAGAGGTTACCATGAAAAATAGAAGTGAGAGAGAGGGATCCTTGCTGGAAAGCAAGTTTGCATAGTTTTTATTGTGTGATTAGTGGGAGGTAATTTTTTGCATATTGCACTTGCAAAAGAATTTGAATTAATGAAATAAAGACCAAATACAATGTCATTGCAATGTTGTGCTTGTGAGAGAAGGATAATCATATCCGAAAGCAATAATAAAATGAGCTTATTTGGTACAACCAGAGAACATGATTCTTAAAAAATTCAAGTAAACTCAAGTTGTGCATTATGGGAAAACATTATCATGTAATATGTTTCAATAGAAGGAATAGGCACATAGTATAATAAGCAAAACATTCTCATGTAATATGTTGCAGTAGAAGGAATATGCACATAGTATAATAAAATAACATCTAGTTTGAAGAAGAATTCTACTTAATGTGTTGAATGGGCGCCAAAAGTATAAAGATAATACAAACATAAGATATTTCCCCACATGTTCCCTAAGGTGCAAGTGAAATATGTGGGTAAAAACACTTAAGAGAGACAATTTTGCGCCAAGCAAGTGAATATGCTAAACACGAGAGGTGTTGAAAACAAATTGATTTTTTTGTTTTCTATTTAAAGCACACAATAACATATGGTAGAGAGAAAAATAATACTGTGTTGTAAACGATTAGTAAAAAAATGGTTCAGTTGGTAACATGACATTCGAGATTCCCCAAAGGTATTGAATCAAACCATAATTATCCCAAACTTTGGACAATGAGATTCCTGAAAACAAATGCTAAGTAACTAATGACACATGAGGAAAAGTTACTAATTGGAAAGGAGGGTAGAAGGAATGATCATGACGAGATTCGAATACATAGGGATTCCCATGAGGAAATGTATGCACAAATAGAGAAGGGGAATCCCATGTTTATACCTCATAAATAGAGAAGGGGTAATCCCATGTTTATACCTCATAAATGAAGAGGGCATTGTGATAGAAAATGACAACATATGCCAAGAATTCTAAAATAGGAGGTGGATTAAAACTAAGGAATGATTTCAAGGTTTATAGCCCATGGAAATCAACCATCATGACCACTGGTTGTGAAAAGAAAATGAATCAGATGGCTCGAGGTGTAAGTGGTTAAGATCTCAGGCCACATGGTTGTGAAAATATAATATACATTCTAGGCCACATGATTGTGAAAAGATAATATACGTGCTACCACCGAGACTATGTAGGATTCAAGCACAAAACTTCAATTTTAATTTATTGTTTGCACCAAAACGTAGTAAGACAATGAGCTTGGTAATAATATGATAGTGCAAAGAGTGGGTAAAACGCAAAGACAAATTTGTTTGCATGTAATAAGAGCTTCAACACAACACATGGAAAAACCATTTGACCCTAGACAAAGTGGCCATGACACAATAATGCCCAACAAAGAAGGTTAGTTTGCATTAGAAAATAAAACATTCCAAGTGTTTGGCAATTTATAACTTTTGTTTTAACCATTATTTATATTTTGCATGTGCCATAATGATATTAACCAAAATAATAAACACAACCATCATCTTCCACCTTGTATTACATCAATGTGCCACAATCGTATGCCAACAAAGGTGGATAGAATTAAGAACAATTTTCAAAAAATGCTCTCACAAAATCAATAGCATATCATCATCTATGTGCATCATAAAGAAGCATGAGCCAATAATCACTGGCATGACCATAACATTGCAAAACATAGGAATAATAAATATAAAATCAAGCATAATGTGTATGTATAGAGATATTGCACGACACAACACCATATCATAACTAAAATGCATGTGGAGTTGTCATCATTCAACCATCCTTTACGGTACAACATGAAGAAGAATATCACTGACTAAGGAAACATAGATAGGATACAAAATTGTGGTTGGGTCCCCTAATTTGGCTTCAAAATTTTAAAATAATTTAGAATTAGGGATGAAACCACAACACCTTGTGATTCCCACATCGTTGGCTAAAAGGAGGGTCAACACATGGAAACTCCACCAAGAGGGATAATTACATCCATGACACAATTTAGAGTTTCTTATTTTGTAGACCAACTACATGTATTGTATGAGGAATAGAAGTAGGCCAACAAGTGCAACTAGTTGAGATTGGTCCAACAACCAAAATCACTTGTAATAATGACCAAAATTCCATAATATTGTTGGTAAGGGCAACAATTTCTATGAAATTCCATTCCAAAACTCTAAAATCAAGGGGGTGAATCATACGAAAGAAAATAAGACGATGGAAATACAATTTAAAACCTATTATAGAAGTGACACTGTTGAATATTACACTTTGTTTGGTACTTGGATTATTTTTCAAAAATATGTAGCAAACTACTATGATCTTCACCTGCCGAGACTTTGTCAGTTAATAAAAACTAGATTGCATGTGTCAATTAATGATTCGTAGTCCCCTTTGAAATTAGGTTGGACTAAATATCAACTCAAGAAAGAAATATAGAACATAACTATATATATTATTACTATTTGTTTACGTTGATTTTTGAGTGTTATGACCAATAAAAAATAAGACTTTAGGTTTGAATCATTCACCGTGTAAGAGAACAAACAATCATGGTCATCCTTTAAAATATTATGGATCTATTAACTATCAGAGAAATTCTGGGGATAAATATATGACAAAGTTTCTTTTGCCCATGAAGGATTGGATTGGATAAATATCATGTCCTTGCTTTTGAAAATAATAAAAAAACTTAGTAGAAGGAGAAGAAATAGAAGAAGACCATGGAAAATACCTTGTAGCAGAAGGTGCAGGCTTTGAAGGTGCATATTTGGAAACATTGGAGGAGGATGAATCATGTTGAATTATTTGATGATTTAAAAACTTCTATTCAATGAACTGTGCTTGATTGTACATGACATCAAGGTGGTGATATCCATGTACTTTAACTCATGATACAAATGTTTGTGCAAGCCACTTTTAAACTCGAGGACAAGTTTGTCAACTGCATTAGTAATCCCGAGAAGAATTCACAACTGGTTGAAATGGTGAATGTATTATTGCACATGCATGTTGAATCCTTGATGTAGGTGAAGCCACTTGATAGTAATATCTTATTATAGCTGGAAGGATAAAATGCAAGACTAAGGACYTCCACAAACCAAGTTCAAGTGGTAATTGGGTTTTGATTCACTTCATGTTCTACAACCAAAATCTTGGAAAGCCCAGTGAGCTTCAACTTCATGAATGAAACCTTTTCATTGTTAAGTATCACATTATAGTCAAACCACGTGTCCACATCAAGGATCCAACTATCAATCACTATCGAGTTGTAGGATTCATGATAAATGAGCACCTCACATTTTGTGCAATGAGGAGATGTCTTGCTAACAAATATATTGTTGACCTTATTAGCTAACGAGGAAATTATGTTAGCAAGTTCCACCACCTTTCAACAAGTGTCATTGTAGTTGTCATGGATGGTGTAGTCATCACTATTAATGCAAAGGAAAAAGGATAGACTACAATAACCCTAAAAAATTGTTTCTTGTAATGGTTTTACAAACACAACTTTTTCTTAAAAATTACAATAGTTTCCCATGAAGAATGAAAACTTTTCATAAGAGAATTAACACCTTTGGCTAAGACCTCAGTGAATCAAAATTCCTTTCATGCCAATAGTTTATCTCCTCATACAAGAAGATTTTGAAAAATAGATAAAGTATTCAAAAAGGAGTATCATATTTCAAAATAAAGGTGAGAGGACATTGTTTTCACCTTCGATTACCTTTCACACTAACATGCATATGAAAATCAACCTCTCCATGATTGGATCTAAAGATAAATTCACCGAGTGCTCATCTACGTGGAAGAAATGACCCATGAAAGGTGGTCAATTCTTACAATGAAAAAGGTTGTGAAGAGGCTAAGAGTGGAGTTCGATTTCAAATCTCCCTAGTACATCCCATTTGGTAATGACAATATATTTGCAAATGAAGTCATCACAAATAAGAGAGATGAACCTTATCCAAAAATGAGCCATGATATAATTATCAATATGAAGGTTTAAGTGGTGTAAGAGAGGAATCACATAGATGCCACAGTTCTAAGGGTGGATGCGTGGATGTATGTGTTTATTTGAGTAAAGATCCAAATCTAGCCATAATCTAAGAGATAGAGAGTGGACTACCTTGATTATGGTGCATAATCTAGGAAAACACAATGATATGGACAAATCCATGCAAATTTGAAGTAGTTAGTGCCAAATTACTATGTGATGAGTTTCTTGCAAGGCAAATTTTTGGAAGAGAAGTTGGTATGCACTACACATAGGCTATATAGATGATATCTAGGAAAGCATGCAACAAAGCACTTTGAACAACAAAATTCCATATAAATGTAAAATGCATAAATCAACGCAATTACATGCTTATGATGTAGTGGGAGAGATGCTTCATAATTAGGAAATGCTAATCTAAAATGAACTCAAATTTGATCTATGGTTATCTCATGGTTTTGGAAAACTCACAATATTCACCTTGATATACATGGAGGGAATCACAATNTTACATGCTTATGATGTAGTGGGAGAGATGCTTCATAATTAGGAAATGCTAATCTAAAATGAACTCAAATTTGATCTATGGTTATCTCATGGTTTTGGAAAACTCACAATATTCACCTTGATATACATGGAGGGAATCACAATCTGGAATTGGCAATCTAGAACACAATGATAAATAGTTGAGCACCTAAGGTTGGATAGATGTGGACAACCTGCAACAGAGGTTGAACCAAAAGTCTTCTTGTAATTCTCCACATTGCACAAACTTATTCATGTAAAATATTCAACCAAGCTATTTTTAAGATCCTTGAGTTTCTCAAGAGCACCAACGTAAAAACTCCTTACTTGGGAAAGGCTGCAAGCTGCTTCAATCCAAGGATTTTGTTTGTAGCATACATGGCATGATCTAAGGAGTTGTGTTTGGTATGATCCACACTATCTTGATTTCCAATGCTAAAATCAGACACTAAAATGATCTCAAAGATTTTAATCAAACAAACAAAATGGAAGAGTGATGAACCTAATCCCAAGAGGATTGAAATTTCTCTGATACCAATGGTGTGTAAATCCCATGCATGAGTAGAGTTCAATACCAAAGTGCAAAAAATAATCTTCAACTGAATTTTTATTAGCAAAACAAGCTTCTATAACTTTACATCAAGATAACTAACTCAAACAGATTAAGAGAAAAAAGCTCAAGAAAATCCTAAAAACTATCAACTATTTGAGAGTGTATGTTTTCATAGTTAGTCATAATTGTTGTGGATCTTTTTGGAAATGAACTGTTTAAGATGTTTTGAAATGTCCAACGTTTTGAGTGGACACTCCACCCATCATCAAGGACAAAGGAAGCTAAATGATACAAAAAGAGTATGCCGAGGAATATATTTATAGGGTAAACAAAGGAAGATAGTCGTTTGAAAATTGAGGTGATCGTTGAGAGTCACTATTAAATTAAATTTTTATGAAATAATAAAATATATAAAGATTGTTCATTGAGAAATATACAATGGGTAAACCAACCATTAGAGGATAAAGACCGGAGAAGGAAAAGAGATTAATAATTTTTTTTTTAATGGGGGAAGTAGGTAAAAATAAATTAGTAATAAGCATAAAAAGTTAAAGAATAAATACAAGTAATAATATAAAATAAATAAGTAAAATAGAATGGGGTTGGAGTAGAAAGAAGTATATAAGCTTATCAGGAGCAAATAAGGCATGATAAAAATAGCACATAGTTGACATTACCCACAACCGGATCGCTAGTCAACTATTGTTAAACACTCCAAATTTAAGCACCTTATTTACTTAGACCAAACCAAAATTTTGGCCTCAATGCCCTATTATTCCTCCCATATTATTCGAGGAGCATTGGAAATTGAAAAACACCCCAATAAATTTAATCATGAGGATGGCTACAAACTCAACCAATCATGGAATCCCCTCATACATTGATTCAACCATTAATCATGTTTCTCTCTTATTAATTTTATTCCCCCCTTTGTCTTTCCTATTCTTACAATGACCTGTTGACTTGAAAACTTGTCACCTATTATAAAAGCATGCAAATGATTGCAAGGCCTATTTATTTATACTATGATATAAAATCAATAGGTGGGGTCCCCTAGAAGAAAGCACATAAAATGTTATTTTCAAGCACTTTCCACATCATATATATATNGCGTCAGTGGTATTCTGATGAAAGTTTTAAAGTCATGATTCTTGACATGATTTGAAGGTTGGATGTACTTCAATTTTGATACAAAACAATGATGATGGTTTCCTCACGTCAGTCTTTCAGCTTGTTGACACAATTTATGAAAGGATGTGAACCACACTATTCCATGATTACACATAAACTGCATGCCATTTTTCTTTTGTGTGTTTATAAATTCAAGGCGCATGAACTATAAGTTTGACATGCACTTACACTGAAGATAAGTTCTAATGGGCGGAGAACATGGTTTCATATACTACACATATATAAGAAGTTTTTTCTCAAGTATATACAATGACCTTATTACAAAGTTATGTTATAGTTTTCACCTTACAAGACTTATTGGTCTTGTATGGGAACACAAAACGTTATGTCATGGAATGACATAAGTTCAATTTCATACACAACAGGGTTTGAATTGTTGATATATAAGTGGTGCAAATATTGCATGGTACAAAGTTTGGGTTATATACGTGATATATGGTATATGGTATAAATGGTTTAATTTGCAAATGATTAAACCCGAGCCTAGTCATATGGATGATGATTTGATTAGTTATTGAGAAATGACAAGTCTGAAAAGTAAGGAATACACAACTATTTGAGTTGTTGTGGCGTGTGGTTATGTTCTTACTTGGAAATTGAGATATCAACTTGCGATTGGTTATGTGGCATATGATGAATACATTATGGCTCATGTGAATCATTTGTTCTGTTATGCGGCATACACGTGTGAGTTTAGTTTGGGGCTTGATGTGATGGGTTGGACATGCAATTAATTTTGCAAGAATGTGGGTAATTAACCCCATAGTCCTGTGTCTACCACCCTCCTTTGGCCTTGGGTTGGTCATTTCACTTTTTTTCTGGTTGTGGAGAGGTGGAGCTCGAACTTGGTGTGGAATCCCAACTCCTAAGAGTTCTAGCAACCATTTTCACCCGTCATCTCTGGTATAAAAGCATTCAAGTTTAAGTATGTCAATATTAGCTTGTTAAACATCACTTGCATATGTTTTTCATAGTTATAGTTTATTAACGAATCTATTCTTTATTGGTTTTGGGAATGCTACTCTTTTCCCTGCTTCCCCCCCCTAAATGATGTAATGGTGCATGGGTTTCTCAAGTGGTTGCTCTGTGATTATAGTTTTGTTCACCCCATGCACATTTTCACTTTCCATATATCATTCATAATTGTTTAAGAGAAACCCATCTATTTAAACTGTGAAATGAGACCGAGGTTTGAGTTTTGTAATGGTTGCTTGTTGTCTGGTATAACAAATTTCGAAATTCCTTCGCTTAACTAAGGAAAGTTTGGTTTTGAACCCCACTGGTCGTTATTTGATATGGGTCTCGTGTTGTTTTAAAGTTCCGAGTTGGAAAGTTTTATATTTACCAGTCTTGGTTTATTTGAACAAGTTTTTGACCAACATGTAATGCTTTGCAAATTATAGAAGTTGGGTTGGATTTGAACCCACGTTTTCAACAAAATTTTGAATGGATGAATAGTTGTTTGCTTACCAGAAAAGGTTTTGGTTAATGTTGGGTTCTGAATTTGTGGAAAAAAGATGATTATTTTGAATGGATAAATAGTTGTTTTCTTACCAGAAAAGGTTTTGGTTAATGTCGGGTTCTGAATTTTTGGCAAAAAGATGATTATTTTGAAATGGTTCAAGGGTTTATACAGGCTGTTTGAAACTTGCAAAACCATGCATTGATTTTTGTTGATAAGTATAAGACTCTGATTTGGTTATTGGCTATTGTTTACATTTTGGGTTTTGAACAAACAACCTCAATGGGTATTCAAATGATAGATTGTGTGTTCATATTATTCATTTTGGTTGTTACCAACTGAGAATTCTGATACTCATTAGTTTTAACAACTAAAGAGATGTCGGTAAATATGATAGCAATATAATGCACATTTTGAAGAAAAGGGATAGAAGTTTGATACACAGTTTTTAAAGTTATTTTTCTTTTATGAACAAGACCAAACCCTCTCATATTATATCATTTTCCATTAATTGTCCCCAAAGTTCTGAAACATATTTCATTTATTTTCATAAACTCCTCCCTCCCCATTGTATAAATAGAAAATAATTTTCAAAGAAGGGATTTGTTGGAAGATTGGTATACAAAGTCTTGATGCTTGAACAATTGATGTAATTTGAAATGTGTTAGGTAGCTAGAGAGGTATTGGAGGCCATTCATTGTAAGGTGGACTAGGTCCACTATATTAAATAATGCCCACTATGTTAGTTATATATCTTAGTATAGATATAATAAATGTAAGAGGACTTCTTAGAGGGTTATGCTTCTAGAATGTTCTTAGGTGATGGGAGCACTATATAAAGGGGTTCAAACAATGTAATGGGATGTGAAGAGGAGAATTGTAATTGGAGCGGTATATCAATAGGAGGATGCCCCCTCGAAGAGTCAAGTGAACAAGAGAGGATCCCTTCCATAATAGGATCCATTGTATGTTGTTGCCCTACCTCAAGGGTTTTCTTATAATAAAAATGTGGTTTTTCTATATTGTTCTCTAAATATTTGTGGTGTATCAGTATGCAAGTATTTGGTTCTTAACAATTGGTGATCATTTTAAATTCGACCATTTTTCATGGTTATTTCCGGAAAAAGCCGCGCGATTTGCACATTGAGTTATTTTTAAGCTTTAGTTTTTATTGAAGATTTATTCCAAGATGTATTTTTATTTTACTGGAAAAGATGATGCTCCAAATATTTGATATTTTATAAAAGAAGAGAAGTTAGCATGGAAAGAGAATTGGAGAGGTTTGATCAGTTTACACTTACAAGGTGAGGCATTCATTTAGTGGGCATCACTTAAGTATACCCAAATAATGGCACTCTCTGATGAAGAATTTGAAAAACTATTCTTAGATAGGTGGTCTCATTCAAAGTGTAAGGATGAAGAGAGCACCAATGGTTTATTTTCATGTGAAAAATATATATTACAAGTTCATGGTTGTATTCATAAAGAAAATATCATTGTTTATATTAACCCCAGTTGCCAACAAAATTTTATCGATGTTCA
>SNQJ01S0230256.1:0-11921 GCA_010110895.2 Picea sitchensis
AGATAGTCTTTTGGAGGTCCAAAAGCTTCCTAATGGGGAGGTGTGATCAGGGGATCAAATTTTGCTCAATTTTCAAAGTGCTCGGAATGTGAAGAAAATAGTGCCATTGCGTCAGTCTCGTCTTCTTGATTCCGGCGGTATATTTACTTTCGCAAACAGAGTCCGTATGAAGGAGTTATCGCGATCTCTCCGCCAAGCCAAACAGGCAAAATTTTTGGATGCTGACTGTACCTGTCCGTACAGTCCGTATGGTTCGTATGGTGACATGGCAGGGCCGTACCATTCGATGATGTGGCAGCATGGTGATGTGGCGGATGTTGGTTGGTCAATTTTTGACGAGTACGATGTTGACACATGTCATTGGGTGGCCTATAATAGGAGGACACGTGGCCCAATCCAAGGGCGCCACGTGTCGCTCGCTGGTTGGCTAAGAAGTTTATATGTAAAATGTTGGAGGCCGCGAGGTTCGACCCCCAGACCTCTCCTCCACATAATGACTTCACAAATTCCTATAACCAATGTTCCCGCCGACTTTCCTTGTTACAGATTCCAACTCACATATATTTCATATGATACATTGTATTATTTGGAAAGGGGGCGGGCCGGGGCTTAGCCCTGACCCATAGTTTATACCATAACATATAAAACATATGTATAACTGTGTATGTATATGCGCGCGGGACCAAAGTTTATGCATTGTATTGTGTTATATATATATATTGTATCGCGCGAATTGTAACATGAACCGTAACATGTGACCATATTAAATGTTGTGCGCGGTTTGGAGCGCATGAGTTGGTTATACGGTTTAGAAACGGAGTTAACCACTTTTTAACCAAACGCGCGGTCCTATGGCCATACGCCCAGGTGCCTAGGCGGTTAGGGGCTGGAGGCGCCCTAACCGTCCTACGGTTTGCACCGGTGCGCGGTTGCGTACGGGACTGAGTTTTTACGCTTAAAAGAGCGTGTGAGCCAGGTTTGCTCAAAAAAGGGTGTGAATTGTAGAACCAGAGACAGCAAGCTTGAAGAGGGAGACTTCCAGGAGGCCTAACTTCTTCATTTTTCGACCGATTGAGGTGCCGAAAGAGCCCAAACAGGGGTTTTGGGACGCTGGGAAGCCATTGGAGCAGTCAGTTTGTCATTTTGAGCATTGTTAGGCATGTTTTTGAGCACTTTGAGCAATTTAATAATAATGATCCATTGGAAGATGGACCAGGAGATGTAGCCCGGAGAGGGGTGAACTCCTTTATCAAGTTTTTGTGTTTATGTGCTGATGTTCATTGTTTATGCTGCTGTCTATGTGTATTTTGCATAAGTAATCCTTAATCTATGTGTTGCAAATTGATCATGTTGCTTTAAACACATAACATTTCACTTGCAATAATTATTCAAGTTTTTTTCAAGTCTTCTTCATTTTTAGATCAGTAACTATGTCTAGCTCCAGAATCAATTAAAATTGCTATGGGATAATTATTGATCTTACCTTCCACTTCAATCATGAGGGACCGATACTCTACTTTCTTGGTGTCCAAGGTTGCATAAATATTTGGCTTGCTTCCTCCCATGTCTTCCGTTGTTTCAGCCTCCTGCATTTTGTGAACAATTCTCATCCTTTTTCCTTTGTGAGGGCAGTCCCTATATAAGTGATTCCCCTCACATCCCCAACATTGTACAGGTTGTTGCCTTGGCCTTTTCCCAAAATAATCTATTATTTTTTGTTCATTTTGGGTTTATTGGACTTGTCGATTTGTTTGAGAGTTACTCTTGAAAAAGGGGGGCTTAAAATTTTTCTACCTTTTCTCCCTCTTTGCTTTCATCTTATCATTCCAAGTCTTTTGAAAGACTGGCCTCCCTTTGCTCTACTCATAGAGATGCCTTGCTCTTCTTATGGTCTCCTCCAAATTGTTGGGGTTATCATATTGTATCTTGTCACTGTAGAAGGAGGGTAACCCATTGTTGATCTAAAAGACTTTTTTACAGTCTTAAGGTCAACCTCACGAGGATATGAATCCCCTATTTTTAGAGAGGTGGTACTCCTCTTGTTCTTATAATTCCAAGAAAATAAAATGAAACAAAGTAAAATCTGAGAAGGACCAGACTTAAATATTTACATTCACAGTCAAGGAAAACAACACCTAAGATTTAGGACCAGATGTTAAAAGAAATCCATATGTACAATATCTACAATGTGAATAGATAAGATGCATACATAATATAAAGGACTGATATATCCATCACAACATTCGTCGGAACATTTAACAATACCACAAATTGAGATAACAAGAAATGGACCACAAATAAAAAAGAGCTTTAAATTATATTTCAATAAAGTATCAAAAAGATTATGATAGATAGAATATTTGGTGACTCAAGCTTCTGGTCAAAGTCTTTGAGAATACAACAATGTAATATCCCAAGTAGCTCTCTCGGAGTCTCAAAAATAATAATGAGTCTTTAAATACAAAGTAAATGTCTTTAAAGAAAGTAAATTGTGTTCGCCCTTCAAAGAGGACTAGGATTGGCTCCCATGGACCATAAAATGAAAAGACATGGAAGATAAGATAAGGACAACCAAGAATCATCCTAAATCCCAAAGAAAACTGAGTAGACAAAGGCAATGTGATAAATTATTGTAGCGGAAATGGATAGAAGAAAAATTGAAGAGTGGAGTTTATGCTCATCTCACTATGATGGAGAAATCTCATATCCTCACTTGCTTGCAGTTGGCTCCTTTATAGACGTTTGTTGTGGTTGAGGTGGCATAACTTCTATAATTGTTTCTTGATTTTTTGGTTCAGTAATTTCAATTAATGCCTTTTTCAACCATTCCTCAATGTACTCTCTCAAAGGTGCCACAGTGATTTCATGTTTGGTTTTAATCTCGAACAATTGTCTTTTGAATTCCCTCGGGTCTAGTTTTGATTGATGCAATGTTTCGTCCACCTCATCATTTTTGTTGATATACCGAAACAACAATCTTTCAACTTCATCCTCGAAAAATTCTATGGTTTCAGTAAATTCATTAGCCCAAACAACTTTTAATGCTTTAAGTTGTCCCATTAAAGATTATTTGGCTAAGATCACGGTATTCATCAATAAATTGGGACCATCTAATTCCTTGGTAAGACCCAAAATCTTAAGAAATAAATCACTTTTTATTCCTTAGAGCCTCGATTTCATTTATAATTTCTCTTAACTCTTTAACCAACGAGCATTAATTTTCTACATATGATAAGGTGAAGGAAGTTTTTGTTCCTTTCTCCGAGCTTCATTTAAACTGGAAACTTTAGCCGAAAATTTATTTACAGCTTCCTTGAAAAATACTTCATCATTCTCCAAATATTTCTGCAGATATTCTTTGAAATTCTCTATTCTGGAGGAAAAGCTAGTATTTTTGGAAAGCTCCCAAATTTCCTGAATTATATCAACTCGTTTTTGTATGGCATCACCAACATATTTTCTTATGGCATGCAATAAACTTGATGAGCCTTTGTATTTCGTATTGTTTTCGTAGATCTCCTCCAATTCAAGTATAGGTTGCATAGAACTTAACGGTTCTCGGAACAATAGTGTTGGTACTAAAAAAACTTCTAATTCTTTTACTCTTTTCTTTAGTTCCAAAATTAGATGTAGACCAGCGGATTTGCGAAGGTGGAAACTTAGGAAATGATTTAGGGATGGCACATGGCTCTGCATCCGCATTTCTTGAATTTTGACTAAGTACCAAAAGAAAACAGAAAAGGAAACGAAGTAAGAAACTTGGTGAGTGTGGGGTTGTAGACCTGAGTAATTCAAAAAAATATTTAAGCATTGTTATGTAGCTCTACACCTACATCATTTGAAAAAACGATTAAGTTCTTGGAGGTTTTTTTATGTAAGAGAAGAAAAGTGAAGAAAAATGTAAAATAAATCCTAAGAGTGGTTGAATGGAAATACTATATTGGCCAAAAATATGGATCAACATCTTGCTCCAACTATGGGACAGTGACCCCCTACGGGTTGTTGAGAACCTAGAATCATGTTCCATTGGACTATGGAGTCCAGTAAAACAAAAACAAAAATGTATAGAGGAAAAGAAAAAACTATATACATGGCTTCTTGGTTGTTGGGGCATCAACAAAAGAAATGCTTCAGATATTGCCCATTTACAAGCAACGACTAAATTGTACCTTTCATATCTTTGAGGATGTATGAATTACCACCATTTATTCTTTCAATTTGGTATGGGTTGATCCACAGAGATTCAAATTTTGTGTGAGATGATGACTTTTACTTTTCTTTGTTCCATGGCAAAACTAATTGGTCTTTTTGAAACTCCTTTGTAGTTGTACTTTTATCAAAATACTTATTCATTGTTTCTTGCCTCTTTTTCATTGTTAATACTACTTTCTCTCTTTGTTCTTCGAGTTGTAAAACTTCATTATGTCTTCTTTGCATTAGTGATTGTTCCTCATCTTCATCATTAACAACTAGTGCTAATGCGTCCAGTTCCATGTGCAGAGGTAATCTTGCCTCTTTTCCATATACCAAAGTAAAAGGAGAATGTCCAGTTCCTTTTTTTGGAGTAAGTCGACTTGCCCAAATTGCATCTATCAATTTATTATGCCAATTCTTGTGGTTAGCCTCAATAGTTTTCTTGATAATTTGAATCAATGTCTTGCTTGTAGATTTTTCCATATCATTTCCTTGTGGGTAGTAGTTGGAAGATTGACCCATGATTATTCCATATTCACCACAATAATTTGTGAATTTAGACCCAACAAATATTGAACCATTGTCGGATATGAATTTTTCTGGCATGCCAAATCTGGATAATATGTTTTCTTTGAGAAAATGGATCAAGTGGTCAGAATCTGCATTTCTTAAAGTTGTTGCTTCTTTCCATTTCGTGAAATAATCAGTTTTTGTAACAATATATGAATTTCCTTTTCTATATTTTGGAATTATCAGACCAATCACGTCTGGACCCCATTGAACGAATGGTTTCTCTATCATCGATGATTGTAAGGGCATAGTAGCCCTCTTCATTTTTCCTAAAAAGGTTTGACACAAATGCATTTTTGAATGAATTCATAAGAGTCTTTAAATATCGTTGGCCAATAGAAACTAGCTTGAATGATTTTATGTGTTGTCATCACTGGTGAAAAGCGTCCCCCACAGATTCCCTACTGGGATTCTTGTATTATTTTTATGGCTTTAATGTGATCCAAAATCTTAATAATATACCATCAATATTTCGCCTGAACAATACTCCTGACACTAGAACATAAACGTTTGCTTTCATTTTCAAAGTTCTCCTTTCCTTTGAAGACATTTCTAGGGGAAATTGGCCTGATTTCAAATAGAAAATGATATTAGTATACCATTTAGAATTCTCCAAACCTTTTTCTTTAATTATGATATTAAATCCATCAGTAGAAGAAGTGTGTATAGCTTCAATTCCTGACATGTATTTATATAAACCTTGTCCTCTGACAACCTTTAGTAGTTTAATCTCTATGTCATATTCTTGAAGCTTGACCAACCAATTAGCCCATCTTCCTTCTTTGAGTTATTGGTTCAACAACATATTAATTGGCGAATGTGGAACATAATCAATAATATGATTTGAAAGAATATACGTCATGAAATGGGCAATTTCCTTTACAAGTGTATGATATTTTTTTCAATAGGTGAATAATGAAATTCATAATCATGTAATGTTTTACTCATAAAAGCAGTTGGAAACTCTTCTTGTTCTGTTTTTCTAGGTGAGAATCGAAACAATGGTTTCATCTAAGGCAAATGAATACAGTATGAATTCTTTATCAAAATCAGGACTCAAAAGGACTGGTGCAGTAGTAATGGCAAGTTTAATTTATGTGAATGTTCATTGAATTTCTGGTGTCCACTCAAATTCTTGGTCTTTCTTCAGTATTTTGTTAATGGGTTTAACAATGGAAGCATAGTCAAGGACAAACCTTCTTACAAAATTAATATTCCCAAAGAAGGATTGCACTCCCATTTTTTAGGTTGGGGGGTTCGTATCGTTTAAATCACTTTGATTCTTTCAGAATATATGTATACCCCTTCCTTACTCACAACATGGCCTAACAACTTTCCTTTTGTTACAACAAATAATAAAAAAATGGATTTAATGATATTCCACATATTCTACACTTCTCAAATATCTATTTAAGATGTGTGAGGTGTATCTCCCTTGATTTTGAGTACACAGTTAAGTCGTCTTGATAATCAACCATGAATTTTCCTATGAAATCTTTGAAAGCATGATCCATTGCTCTCTGGAAGGTAGCACCTATATTTTCTAATCGGAATGCCATTTTGATATAGGCATGCATTCCCCAAGGGGTTACAAATGTTCTTTTCGCCTATCCTCCTCTACTACAATAACCTGATTGTATCCTAAAAACTTGTCTAACATTGACATTAATGCAGATCTTGTGACTTGTTGAAGAAGCATTTCCATGTTTAGTAGTGGGTAACTATCCTATATACTAACTTTATTAAGATCTCTAAAATCAACACATAAGCGGATCTCACCAGTTTTATTCCTAACAACTATTGGGTTTGAAAGCCAATCTAAATGCCTAATGGGAGCAATTATGTCTTCCTTCTTTAATTTATATTTTTACTAAAGGATTTATCTTGGGGTTAATTATTCTCAATTTTTGTTTGAGAGGCTTAACACCTTCTTTCAAAGGAATGATATGTTGGAATACTGATTTATAGTATTCATTTAAGTTACCGTAACTCCATACAAACACATCTTGAAATTCTTTGAAAATTTGAGTGTACGTGTCCCTTTCTTCTTTAGTACAACTAATACCAAAGTTTATATACTTTGGTGATTCAAGGGTACCAATGTTTATCTTATAGGTTTCTTGAACTTTTCCAACAGAAGGTTCTTCAAGTGGTTTTGAAATTTTAGTTTGGTCATCTCTCATAAAGAGGGATTCCAAATTGACATATTTCTTTGGAGCAGGTTTTCTAATTTCCCTTCTTGAAAATTATGACCTTCTTCTGAGTCTTCTTTGATTATGGTATCATCGTTTGTAAAAAAAAATTACCATGTGTTCATCGTTATCAAAAACATGTAAGTGTTCTTGATTATCTGGGACCGATGGTCGAAAAATAGTCTTCACATGATAAGTGCCTTCTTGTTGCAAATATTTTGTTTTAAACAAGGATGCAGTTCCTGCTAATGCATCAACTTTTTTAATATTTTCTCTAGGGATAAATGATATGTTGAAATATTTGAAGGAGTCCATGAGCTATGTCACTCTTTTAATATAACATTTCAATTTTTCCTTTCTGATTTTATATTTCCCTTTGATATGATTTATAATCAATTCAGAATCATCGGTTACCATTAAGTGTTCAACTTTAATTTGAATGGAATTGATTGTTCCTTGAATCAACACTTCATATTCATCTTCATTATTAGTGCATGGAAATTCAAATCTTATGGCATGAGGATATACAATAGATTGTGGGATTTTGAAAATAATTCCATCTCCATTTCCTGACTTAGAACATGCACCATCAAAAGACATTTTCCAGTATCCTTGAAAAGAGTCTTGTTCTTTTATCTGTTCTTGACTGCATATCTGTTCTGAATAAAAAAACAACATAGTTTCCCATTCCAATATCAAGATAATTTCTCATCAATTCATTTTCCTTTCTTCTGAAAGAAAGTTTTTTTCTTATTTCTCTGGGAACCCTTACCATTGTTCCATATTTATTCAGGAGCATCATACAACTTATGTCATTCATGATGTACCCCCTAATCATTGAGGACCAATCCCTTCCCAGAACCACTCCATATGTTGGAGGCGAGTCTACTACTACAATAGTGAAAACGATGGTGATATGAGGAGTTGCACTTATCCAGGCACAAAAATATTTAATCTCTCCATAAGCTAGAACTTTTCTTGAGTCAATAGAATAAATGTTTTCATCGGTTTCATAATGTCTAGTACATTCCATTCTGAGTGCTTGCATCACTTATAAAGGCATGATTTTATTAGTAGCTCCATTGTCAATCAAACAATTGTGCAGAACGACTTCATGGTTCTCTATGGTGGTATAAAATGGTGGAACTTTTGGTTTAGGTTTAGTTGAAGAATAGCTTTGTTGTTGCCTTGAGTTTATTACTGCAAATTCCATTCTTGTATCTGAATCATCAAATATCTTCAACAAGTTCTCTCTTTGTTGTGGAATCTTAACGACTTCCATAAAGGGAAAAGTGATTTTGAGTTTTGAAAGATCATCCATTATGTTATATGTCATTTTTTGTGGAGTCTTTGACTGATTAGCAGCAGTTGGTTTCTTCGTTGTTTCTACTTGACTTGACTTAGTCTTTTCTTTTGTTGGAACCTCTTTTGCTTTGACTTTGTTTATTTGTGCTCTTGTTTGGATGACATTATCTTGCAAACTAGCATTTTCATCTTGTTCATTGAAAATATTCAATGGTTCCAATTCATCAGTATGTGCTAATTCCAAACCATCATTTTGCATAGTGTTTGACTCCAGGTCAAGGTTTTCAAAACGTTTTTCAATAGCGATTTCGTCTAACTCAAGGGCATTTGGTTTTGGGACCCACGGTGCTCTTGGTCTTTGTTCTTCATTCCTCCTTTCATTTCCCGCTCTCTGATCTTGAGAAATATTTCTTCTTTGTTCTTGTACAATAACTCTGACGTCTTGGTCTTCTGAAGGAAGTGGGTTGGTAGCTTGTCTTAACCTTATCAGTTCATTTTGCATTTTTAGAATTGTCCTATTCATCTTAGTTATCTCAATTTTTTTCTTGGTTTCTTGGGTTGCGGCTGGATAATTTCTTAAGTATGGGATAACACCCTGAAATATTCTACCAATTCCTCATTTCTCAACATTCCTTGAGCCCGAAACTCTTTGGTTTGATATGGTTAAAATAGTCATTTCTCTTTGAACTTTTGTGAGGATAATTTCAGGATCGACATTTGTTTCGATCATAATTTCTTCCATCCCAGACGCTTTGTTCATAGATCCATACAAATCGTTTCTTTGATCATCCTTGATAGCATATTTTACATTTTTTGGCATAGCATTCTTATAACAACCAAGTATAATTGGGTCGTTTGGTCTTTGATCTTCAGGGATTTGATTTAGCATCTTGTGAAACCGCAAATTGAAATCTTGTATCCTTTCACCTTTCTTCAAATGGATTTAAGTGAATTGAGTTAATAACATGTGGTGCGTGACAGGAGGCACATACATTGTCATAAACATAGTTTATATATCATCGAAAGATGAAATTGACTGGGTTGGAAGGGACATATACCATTCATGAGTTGGGCCAATCAATGTTTGCAAAAACAATCTAACCATTGCATATTCATGCTCTACTATATGCAATTCACACATAGATAAAATTTGTTCCATTTGTCTTTTCGGGTCCATTATTCCGTCTCCTGAAAATATTGGTAAGGCTCCTTATGGGCGAGTGGATAATTGATGTTGTTCACCAAAACGATTAAGGGGATATTTCTCATCCTTCTTAGTGGTATTATATATCTTCCTCAATGTTCATGAATTTCATTTCTTCTTTCTTCTCGATGTTCAGGAATTTCATTTATTATTTCTTCTTAATTTTCAGGAACTTCATTTCTTGTTTCTTCTCTATCTCCCATCTCTTGAATTTCAGAATTTTCTCCAACTTCAAGATTTCGAAGTTGTTTACTTTTACTTCTTGTTATTGGTCCTCTATATGTCTCCAGTATTTTTTCTCAGTTTCCAACCCTTTGTCTTTGTCTTCTTGTGATCTCTCTTTCTTCTTCACGAGCCAAGGTTTCCCGAGAATTTTCTAATTCTTCTCTAGTCATGGCTATTGTTATTTCCAAATGATACAATTGATGCAATATACTCTGTTGATTTCCAATACCAATTTGCAAATTTGGTTGATTCAGGTTATGTTGAGTCATAAATTATGGTCTGTGCAAATCATCATTTTTCTCTCCCCAGTATGGTTACCAAAATGTTGATCTAAAAGACTATTTTACAGTCTTAAGGTCAATCTCACGAGGATATGAATCCCCCTGCATTTTTAGAGAGGAATTACTCCTCGTGTTCTTATAATTCCAAGAAAATAAAACGAAACAAAATAAAATCTGAGAAGGACCGGACTTAAATATTTACATTCACATTCAAGGAAAACAACACCTAAGATTTAGGACCATGTGTTAAAAGAAACTCATATGTACAATATCTACAATGTGAATAGATAAGATGCATACATAATATAAAGGATTGATATATCCATCACAACATTCATCACAACATTTTACAATACCACAAATAGAGAGAACAAGAAATGGACCACAAATAAAAGAGAGCTTTAAATTATATTTCAATAAAGTACCAAAAAAATTATGATAGATAGAACATTTGATAACTCAAACTTCTGGTCAAAGTCTTTGAGAATAAAACAATGTAATATCCCAAGTAGTTCTCTCGGAGTCTCAAAAAAAATAATGAGTTTTTAAATACAAACTAAATGTCTTTAAAGAAAGTAAAATACATTCGCCCTTCAAAAAGGACTAGGATTGGCTCCCGTGGACCTTAAAATGAAAATACATGTGTAACATCCCCAAAAGTAAATTATTTTTAAGTCTGAAACTGCTTGTGAAATTATTTCCGTTTTTGGTAAATTCAAAATTGGAAAATTATTGTCATTTATGACAATTCCGAATTTCGAATTTAGTTAATTGTAATTGATGATTATGATTGTTGGGCAGAGACCTGATTTGACCCAACTAACTATTTGACTATGACCCTTGTATGAAACAAAATATTTTATATTTATTGTTGAGGGACAAATGGAACAGTCAGGTTAAAATCAGTTGACCATGACTCCATGAGTGGGGAACATGTCGGAACTACCTCATGGTTGAATGTTACAAGTGGCAAATCAAGTATTTGGCCATTAGCAGCCCCTGAAAATCAGGGATTTGGAAAGCTGCGAAAATTCCCAAGGGGAAAATACCTAGGCACAATTGCTTTTGGATATATAGCATATGGGGGGAGGCAGGACATTGCCTAGTATGTTGGGGAAAAAATTATCTCTTGTTGTTATGAACATTGTATTCTGAGTGTGAGGTAAGGAGGAGTTTGTTGAAACTGAAGGACTATTGTTGAGGAGGAGTTCTGGAGTTCGCCCTCATGGATTCATGGTCAGGATAGGGAGTGAACGGGACAAGTAAATTGGTTGTTCTATTCTAAGGTTGGGTAGAACTTGGTTGTTCCATTTGTTGTTCGGAAACTATTCAGATATGTCTATCTACTCTGTCTATGGTCAAATGTTATTTTAAGTACTAGATGTTAGGATGTATTTGCTTAAATCTGGATGAATCAATCTGTTTAGTAAATTATGATGGAATGGGATAAATTGTAGGATAAAACTCTTACAGTTTATTTATAGGCGTTGAATAAACTTTTTGTATCTTGGCTAGAAATAAAATTTAATTATGATATTATGTTAGGATATATATCTATGTTAAACAACATATCCTTTCATTTCTATTCTGAATACCCTACCATATATATGAATCATATGTATCTAAAGATATTCAGTTCTGTAAGTAAAACTTTAGACTGTGCAGGCACTAAAGGAAATTTTGAAAGTAAAACTGAGACTTAAAATTCATATATAGCTGCAGACTTATCTTTGTAGGTCACCCCTTTAATTTTGAACAAATTGGTCTATGGATTTATTACTGTGGGGATGAAGTAAAGCTGAGACTAAGATATATGCATATAGCTTCAGACATATCTTTGTATGTTTCATAAGTAAGACCGTAATAAACAAAAGAAATACCCGACCATGCAAGTGCCAAATGAGACTTGATGGTTTACCCATATGAACATATAATTACATGTATATATAT
>SNQJ01S0230257.1:0-14255 GCA_010110895.2 Picea sitchensis
ATCTCTACCATATTTCTTTCTTGCACCTACCACCTCTTTCTCTCTCTCCTTATTGTTGGCCTCAATCTCATTGTCTCTCCCAAATCTCTCTCTCTACCCTTGCCCTCTTAGTCCTCCTCTCCCACCCTATCAGACTCAAAAAATCCATCTCTACCCCATTTTCTCTTTACCTCTTGCATCTAACGCCCACGCTCTCTCCCCTTGTATATTCCTCCCCCTCTCTCTCCTACTCTCCCCACCTTGATCTCTTTTCATTTATATAACCCACCTTCCCTCTTTTCCCCCCCATCCTCTCACTCTCTCACTCTCTACACCCCCTATGTATCCCTATCCCTCACACTGTTTTTCTTCCCATATCCTCCTCTCACACTTTGTTTCTTCCTCTCTCTACAACCCCCCTCTCTACATTGCAAGAAAATAAATGGCCTTGACCTAGATATGTCAAGACTTATACCTAAAGCTATATATAGAAATCTCTATACAATCCAAGACGTGGGGCATGACCTAGACCTATACGATGACCATGATATAGAACTATACCATGACCTAAACCACAACATAGAGCTAGAGATAGATTTATACGATGACCAAGAGCTTGACATAGACCATGACGTAGATAATGACATAGAGCTAGAGATAGATTTAGATGATGACCTAGAGATTGATGTAGAGGATGGCGTAGACTAGGACATAGATCTAGAGCTATATTTAGACAAGGTCCTAAAGCTTGATGTAGACCATGACATAGACCCCCCTAGCTCCATGTAAGCATATGCAAAACCTGTAGTCAACCCTTAACCCCTTCTACACTAGAGCCTTCAGTGCACTATTAATATACCTTTTGTATAACCCTTTCACCCACATCACCCACATATTGGTTCTCTAATCATTTGTCTATGCTTGAAAACACTTTTAATACTAACCCCTTAGGCCTTATTTGTCCCCATACCCCTATACATCTTAATTCATAAAGATGTTTGGTCTATCATAAATGCTCTATCTATTTCATTAAGAGTGCACACATGGTTTTGTGATTTGATTGAGCTATAATTGTTGGTCATTTATGCCCAAGGTGAACACACACGTGTTCCTACAACACATTGTCTCTTTAGTGTGCACGAATTCTAGAAATGTTCACACCTTCCTATTGGGAATTTTTTGGTGCCAAGCACACTCCATCACTTCATATAATTCAAGTCCGAAAAATAATTTGTGACATCTTCATACAAAAATAGCGTGCACAAACACGTATTTCTTATTTTAGTGTTCTTGTTTGATTCATTGAGAGTTTTGTGCTATTTCCAGACCGTTAGAGGAAAATGTGGAAGAAAAATTTGTCAAGTGCAATTGGAATTTTTTTTGTATCTTCTTGTGTCTTCTTGGAATTGGAAGAAAAATTTGTCCAACTATAATTGGAATTGTTGTTTGTATCTTCTTGTGTCTTCCTAGAATTGGAATACAATTTTGTCCAACTCCAATTGGAATACAATTTTGTCCAATTCCAATTGGAATTGTTGTTTGTATATTATTGTGTCTACTTGGAAGTGGAAGACACGTTTGTCCAAGTGCAATGAGAATTGTTGTTTGTATCTTCTTGTGTCTTCTTAGAATAGGAAGACAAATTTGTCCAAGTGCAATTGGGATTTCGATTGGAATTATTAGATGTGTCTTCTTTTGTAATACAAAAACAAATTTCTCCCCTTGGTTGTGCCTTATTACATAATACAAAGAAAAAAAGTTGGTGGGTGTTTGGAAGCCAATATTTATATTTAAACATGGGGAACCAACGGATTCGAGAAAGAAATTTCTTGAGAAAAATGAAACTGGTCGAAAAGGTATAAGAATAAAGAGAAAAATAAAAGTTATGTATGTCAAAGCATAGGCTTTTAGAATAGGGAAATCTAATTTCTAGCGGAATAGATGCATCTATTGTTTCTCCTCCACCACTAGAAGAAAAATGCAAGAGTTCATTAGAGAGCAATCCATCGAGTATCTCATTAAGAAAACATGTTGTAGATGACCAGATGATGCAGGATTTGCTTGGAACTTATTATACCAAGGATGATATTAGAGAAGCAACCGATGTACAATATTGTGGTGAATAAGTTCATGTGGTGCAATCTCTTGTTGGACAATCAAATGTTTGACAAAATAGTCAACCTCGTGCCCACTCTCCTCCCATACTTGAACCGTCAATGATTGAAGGGGAAATATCTTCAACATTGTTAGCTCCACAATAAGGAGGTCAAGAGTGTTAGAATACGGGTTCATCGTCCCTACCTAGATTGAACATTGTGCAGTGAAGAACTCCTAAATGTATTCAGATAGATGAAAATGGCCTAGCATCACTTGAAGGAAAGTTACCTAACCGTACTATTTGTTATCACTCTTATAAAATCATTAAAGAACATTTTGAACCAAAATTTGATACTACTAAATGGAAATTACTTTTATCTTTGTTAAAATGTAGAAGTTCGACTGATGTTAGGAGAATTTTAGGCATCAAAATAGCCAAAAGTGTAGAAACAAGTCATGACATTGTTAGAAACCTTGTAGATGCTTTTCAAAGAATGGGTAAGAAATCTACTAATAAAGACCGCAATGCATCCCAATGTGTCTTGTTATAATAAATTGTTAGCAAGATCATGAGAAAATATCATTTTCTACAACAAACCTCTCACCTCTTGAAATACAATGTGAAAACCCTTAGAAAGTATTCTCATAGACGAGATAACATTGCCACAGGTGGCCCAACATATTTGTGGGCCTTCACTGGTAGGCTACCTCGTTCTGAGATGGAGTTAATTACAATGGTTAAGGGAATAGTTATGGATTAATGGAATGAGAACATTGGGCCTTATTAATGGATATAGGGGCTGTGAATCCCATATTAAACACTTTCTTGACATTACATAGACAAAATTGTATGAGAGATTCAGAACAATGCATAGTCAACTTAACTTGGGCCAAATATCTTTCCATAAATGAAAAACTTGGTATGTTCGAATAAACACAACTCATAACACATGTTGTTGTAGATATTACATTGAGTATGGTTATTGTTATGAAACACACACACACACACACACACACACACACACATATATATATTTCATGTTTTGCATGACACCCTTTTGCAGGAATTCTTAGTTATATTGTCATCGTCATCATATAGATAATTTATTCACAACATCTTGTGTACATGGCTAGATGCTTAGATGGGACATGGCCCAGGTGTGGTGGAATGAAATTACTAAGCAAGTGCATCCATGTAAGGGATGAGTATGAATTGGGGAGGAAGGAGGTTACCTTGTAGATCTTTAAATATGTGACATATGATATCGATGGAGGACACAAAAGAAAAAAGATACAATTGGTTACTTTCGAAGTACAAGTTTGTGATTTCATGAAGGACTTTGTCGAAAAGACATGACATTATATTCAACATGTCCATCTGGCTCGATGGCAGGATGAACATTTTATAATATGTAGAGATACATTTCTTGTTGGCACTATGTTATTAGTGGTTGATTTTGCCGAGAAATAAAGCCTTTAACCATAAAATATGATTCAAATACAATATTATCACTCAAAGAAGGTCAAGATAATGTTTCATATCACATAGATGCATGGACCGAATAGTAATGAAAAAAACAAAGTTGTGTTGAAAGAGTATCACTTCTACATAAGCGATGATCGGTCGAACGACTTAGCCTGTGTAAACCATTGTTTTCAATTGTTATAGAACCACCTTAAGGAGAAGAACATATAGGTGGATCAACATTGGATTTGGTCAGATGGTTGCATAGGTCAGTTAAAAATTGATCGTATATTTCAATGGTTGTGTATGTTTCCTCAAAAAATAAAGGTACCACACATTTGGAACTATTTTCAGTCTCGGCATGGGAAAGGGGAGCATGATGTAGTAGGTGCATGCATAAAAAGAGAATTACATAGAAAAGAAATCAAGTTCATAACTACTTCCCTCATTCGAGATGCAAAATCCATTGTTGAATGGTGTTCTTTAGTAATGGGAGAGGGAAAATGAACCCATGAAGACCAATCACATAGGAAAGGACATGTACATAGATATTTTTTGGAGGTGGTTGATGTAGATTGATCATAGTGGTATGGATGTAAAACAATCCAAGGAACCTGTGTATTCCATTAAGTTAGAAAATCAGACAATGCAATAGTTGAAATATGGATGAGAAAACTATCACACTTATATGGTCCATGTAGTAGTAATGAATGGGATGATTATGAATCGACAGACTGGGTTGATAGATGGGATCGTTTATCACTCCCCATTGGTCAATGTATAACTATGGAATCATCGCAGTTGGAGGAGGACCAATCAAATATTTCAATAGATTATGATCATGTCTTAGATCTTGTACTGCCAGGTTCATTGATTCCTTCTATTAAATTTTGATTAATTAGCATTAATGTTTTATGCTTTGGTTATTTAGTGTACTCACATTTTGGCACTCCATTTTTTATAGGGAATGCATATGGAATGGTTTCCCCAATAGATAATGAATGGGGCACTGATTATTCATTGGCACGATGCTTAGAGGGAAAGAAAACCCTCATGCAATCAATAACATACTCCAAAGGCATTGAATTTTTGATTGGGCCGATGGTTATTAAAGGATAATATATGACACGAGATGAATGTTATAGCAATATTTGCCTCACCCTATGCAATCTTGCACATAAGGCCTTTTCCATTTCCCTATGCAGAATTTTTCATCCTTTTTTGCAAATCCCATAGCTAAAAATACATTTTCTCCACATGTACGCACCTTTCCTACTATACAACATGCGTATACACAAGTTGCACCACTACAGTCCGCGTACATCGATATTTTTGCCCAAAAGAGAAAAATGGTGTCAGGTTCCATGTCATAATAGGAGATTTATGATCCTTGGCCTTCCATATGCTGGAAACGTTTTGAATCGGCCCTTCAGTTCCATTTGAAGGCTATAAATGGGCCAATTCAGAGCTATGGAAAAGAGGAGAAATAATTCAACTTTGAGAGCAAAGTTACTCTGGAGAAATTATTCACTTCATATTGAGTCTACATCCCTTTGTCCTTTAAGTCTGAAAACAGTGTTCAGCCCCCAATCTCTTCCCTTATTGATTGAGAACTTCATTGTCTCTCTTCTATGAGATTGCCTTTTGTGGAGGATTTAAGTGGTGGAGGCCCAGATGGAAGGAACTTGGTTTCTCAGTTCTGAACCATACCGACATGGAAGTCTGTAACTTTTTCACTTATGTTGATCATATATTAATAGAAATACTCTTTTACCGTCCAATTGATATCTTGCAAATATTTGAATTATTATTCCATGGGCATATTTTTTATGTATATTAATGGACTATGCTATTGAATGTGCTAACATCATATATTATCACCTAATGCTTTCTTTGCTTGGTTGTTGAGGACTAGTTCTAGGTATATTGCTTTGGGTCAAGTGCTCAATGGTGGAGTTCATCGAACGTCTAGACGAGGCATGCCTTTTATCTTTTCTTGCTAGCATATTTGTTTATATAGCATACATGAGAATCGAGTTGATTTCTGCAGTCATTTCCGTCTATTGTGGTTTAGCCTAGCCATAGAGAGATTTTCCTCGTAACAAAATTGGCGATCATACTGGGAATTGAATCTTCTTTCTTAGGGTTTGGAGTGTTTTTCCCCTTGTATTTATCTTGTTCCTATTGTGTTTCTTATCGTATCCTTGCTTGACAACCTCTATTCACTCTAGGTCTGAGTCTTTCAGCCTTCTCCTTTTCCTAGCTATGTTTTTGAAACATATATGCGGGTTATTGCTTGACAGTCGCGTATATACGCGTGTTGTCCTTATGCAAGCTCTATACATACACATTGTTTCCTTGAACAGTCACATACGTCTACCCCTTTTGCTTGTTTGTTGGGTTTGGTGATTGCTGGGTAGGTTTCGATGATTGTTGAGTCTTCTTGGGTCTCTATTGTGATTGTTACATGTCTGTGGAATGACAGGAAACTTGTCTTTGGTTGAATTTTTGGGCGGAGTCTTTCTCATCATATTTTTATTTTGATTGTCCTTGTACATTGGGATGGTTGTTTTTCTACTTTGTATCTTACTTGAGTCGTATCTTTCTATACACAATAAAGTCTTTATATATCAAGTTGTTCAGTCCATGCATTTTCATTTTTCTTATATTGGAAATACAAAAATATTAGGAATTTTACATTGATTGGAATCTTGATCGTTTGAGTCTTTGTCATTTAGCTTAGTACATGTAAATAAATATTGCATTTTTATTTTAGAATTGCAGAGTTGAAATTGAAAATTGCATTGTTTTAAGAAGCATATCATTCATTAAAAATTGAAGTTAGGACTTTGCATTGTATTCATATTTACTTTACTTGTTGAGTCATAACATCATGAGTTTCACTACCATACCTTTTTGAGTAAGCACGGCCATTAAAATTAATGCTTTAATTTAAAATTGAGTAGTAATGATTTTATTTTCTAGGGTGCACAAACTAGCTTAGGATTTAGTGCCTTGGAATAGGATTTTGAGAGTAAACTTCTCTAAAGCTATTAAATCAACATATGTATCTAACTAAGGGAGTGGAGAAATACATTGTATAATCGGTAATATCAGGAGGCTTTGCTTGCACCAGAGTTAACCATGAGGTCACATGAGGTTGGTTAAATGGATATCCCCCCGATACCTTCATAGTGTCGAAGATATTTCTGGGGTTCTATTCGTATCTAGGGATCTTACTAGTTTCCTTACCTCCATGAGAGGCGATACTTTCAAGGTTTCAGGCTTTGCTACCCTACCCATACAGTGGAACTAACTTACAAATGTTCTCCTGTGCATTGGTTATACATTGGTTTCCTAGTTTCTTGACACAGGTACCCTGGGTGAGATAAGGGTCGAACAATACACATCCTTTATGGAGGATTACCTCTCCAGGGGAATCTGACCGATTGCTTGTTAAGTCCACGAGGGCCCTTATAACTAATTATGTTACCTTCGATATTTAACAGGGAGTCTTAGGCCCCTCTTGGGTGAGACATACCCTCTTTAGGGAGGGAGGCCCCTTTCAACCACTTTACCTTGTTTTTGTGCATATTGGTTGTTTGATTTTTGGTGTGATATTTGACTAATAGTTGGCCTTACGAGTTTATAATGAGTGGACATTATCATGGATAGTGGAGTTCCTTTGGCTCCCTCATTTACTGCTACCCCCCCATGATGTTCACTCATTTAATGGGGATGAATCCATCTATTTTTCATAATGATATGATGAATTACGACACTTAGTCCATGCCTTGGGTCTCTAATCATTTTCATGTTGATATGTCAACTTTTCCCCCACCCTTTCTATCCTCTACCTGGCCCACTTATATCAATCCTAGCATTGGATTCGAGAGCACCATGGCCCCACTGCCTACATCTTCATTTGATATGAATCATGTCTCTCAACCACCTCCCACTATGGGAGGTTGGAACCTCCTCTCTTATGGATCCAGTCCTAGCTATGTTCTTTTACAAGTTAGTAATCAAATGGGTGACTATTATACTTATTACACCCCATCCACGTATCCTTCGTCCGCCATGTCGTTTCCTTCTAACACTTTTCCCATGGTGGGTCCACATATATTCTCGGGTCTTTCATATGGGGAGAATTAGTTTTATGGTTCGGGATACCCTCTTCACAGTACCCCTTCACATGGGGGAGACATATATCCTCACTCGAATAATCCTTATCATACCTCTGTCTCTTCACATACTTCAACAATGATGTTCGTACAAACCTCTTTGGATTATCTAGGTAGAGGATACTACCTTTTCGGATAGGGCCATGGTGTATACCAGGACCCTTCCTAGCCTGTAATGTCTCAAAGCCAATATTTCCCTGGACCTTGGTATCAAATGCCACAACCCACCATCACTAGTCTAGTCATTGCCATTCATATTGGAGCTCCATCACCAACCTTTGTCAGTCATGTTGGATATTGGTCAACAACTTCTGCAAGTCATGTTGAAGACCCACAACCACTTGTTGCTAGTCATGCTGGGGGCATCACTCTAGTCACCACGAGTCATATCGATGCCACATCTCCAACCTATATATATCATGTGGGAGATTACTCTCTCGCCTATGCCAGTCACACTGAGAGCATGTCACCAGCTGTTTTGAATGGCGCAGGGGGCATTGAGAAGCCTAGATGTCTCAAACGTAAGCCTAAGTTACTTTGAAGGACTTGCAAAGGAAATCACCTAACTCGTTTGTGTCCTTCTATTGCTGGGATACCAGAAGCGTGGGGCTCACCTAATAGCCCTTCGGGTTCTGAGGCGTCTGTGGTTTCCCCACACCCTATTTCTCCATTGATTGACACGACAGTCATGCCTATGAAATCGTCACCTCACCATAACCCATTTTTGAGGGTGATGTGTGTCCAATCCCTGTTATCACGCATCCTACTCAACCAATGGTTGATACAATGGTCACGCCGATGCAATCTTCGGTCGACACCCCTTCTCTTTTAGAGATTGATGCATCTCTTGACCTTGTTGTCTCACATCCTCTTCAACCAGCGGTCGTGTCAATGCAATATTCGATCAACACCACCGTGTTTTTGGGGGTGATGCATCTCTTCAACTTGGTATCTCACATCATGGTCAACCAGTGGTCGTGTCAATGAAGTATTCGACTGACACCACCCCTATTTTTGGGGGTGATGCGTCTCTTGAACTTGTCGTCTCACATCATATTCAACCAATGGCCAAATAAGTGGTCAGTTCGATGCAATTTTCATTTGATCTCGCTCTTCTAGTTCTAGTTCTATACCTTCTATACTATGTCATTAGACTTTCTAGTACTACACCTTCTGAAGAAGAGAGAGTTTTACGCTCATGAGTACTCTCCTTCCAAGTCTTGGAGAGGTTCCCTTTGATTGGGATGGTATTATGGGGTATCCAATGTCTCCTCCTATGTCCTTTCAAGTAAGAGACATTATCTGATATATCATGGAGAAGGTAAATTACACTAGCACTTTATCCTTCTCGACCTAGAGAGATTTGGGTTTTCCCAAGCTCGTGTCAGCTATTCGTAAGATGTTGACCTTTGACAGAAGTATAGCACAAGAGCCTTGGCCTCCCCCATGACATGCCACCTAGAAACCTCTCAACGATTCTAATTTAAGCTCCTTTTCGACTCGCCTAAAAGGTGAAAATATTTTCGTGTGAATTTGTCCCTTTCACACTCGTTAAATTGGAATTGAAAGGTCATGATTCTTGGTTAAGCCCTTTTTTGAATCATTTTTGAAAAGAGAAAATATTTCCGAGTGAACTTGTCTCTTTCACACTTGTAAATTGGATTTCAAAGGATGTCTATTTGGTAAAATTTTATCGCTTTTTCAAACGAAGTAGACTAAGATTACGAAAAATGACATTTTTTGGCATTAAGTTGTGATTGGATCTCATGCCCTTGCTTTCAGTACTGAGCATATATCTGGTTCTCTCTTTGTGTTATAAACCTTTTGTCTCAGCATTTTTGCATCCTCAACCAAGCAGAGTCTCGTTTATATCCTTCACAATTTGACACCTTATACCCAAGAGGGAACATTACCTCAAGTGTCCATCTCCTGCATGGATCCCCTTCCATTGAGAATAGGTATGTTCCACTATTGGAACTAGTTTTTCTTACTTGTGACACTCATTTCCTCCTCTATATCATAGCATTCATTTGACTATGAAAAAACAAAAAACGACAGGCTGGAAGGGAGTATTATCTTATATTAGCAACAGTCATGTCCCCTCTGAACAAAGAACAAAGCTATTGAGTCCATTCGTCAACATAAGTTTTGGTTTAGCATGGCCTCAGGAAGTTGAGCTTGTTATAGAGAGTTTTCTCCACTGACTGGTTATTCTTCTAGTCCCTATGGAGAATTTCATTGATGCCTCTTGCATCTCATGGTTTCATCATTGAGTCTATGTTGCCAGAGTGTTCCACATATCTCATGATATTTCTCAAAGGAAGTCTATCAACCTGTGTTGACCATTCCTCATAACTCTTGACATTGCAAGTCGGCCATACCCTCAGTTTGTCTCAGAATTACATGATGTTGTATTCCTATGATGCACTTTGGCCCTACTTTCATCATTTCTAGGTAACCTTGAACCAAGCAGTCGAAATTTCATCATTGGTCATTGACTAGGTGGTTTGCCTTGTGTTCGACGACAAGACACCTTTTCACACATTGGGATTCATGCAATGTCGTGAATGCCATTAGCCTTATTGGTGGTTTCCTCGCCTTTGTCATCATTTTTCCTCCTTGGCTGCTATTTAGAGGGTTTTTTTCATGTACCACTTTCACTAGGAACATGCGAAAGATGCATGGGGTTGTTGGTTCATGAACATGTTCTTCATCCGGTTTCCTCCAAATCATGAAGCTCCTGCTTTGTACCTTGTGCTGAGTGATGAGAGATGCCTTAATGCTCTCCTTTTAGCGAGTCTCTTTCCATCGAATTCATCCCATCTATTATGAAAACAAGACCTAGAGTTCTATGAGTACCTTAAGGATTGCAGTCATTAGTGGAACGTTCTCTCACCATCGATAGTTGGGAATGCACCAATGTCTCTTGATCGATGGATTCTTCAAGTATTCGACCTCGAATCCTTCATTCACGCTTGTAAGAATGTACTCAATTCCTTGATACCTACTTTCATTATCGGTGGGTTGTCTCGCATTTGTTAACGATATCCCTCAATGATCGATAATCAAACGATGTCTCATTGTGTTAGACCTCAACTCCTTTATTCACATGATGTAGACTTTCCCCTTTGGCGGATTGTGTAGAAGACTTGAAGACATTAGCATGTGGCCACAACTTTCCTGAGTTGTTGCTTCCTTTTCATTGAACCAATACTTATACGACTTCAGTACCCATGGGAGATCAGATTGTACTCCATTGTATACAAATATCTTCGGATTGATTGAGACTCGTTCTACTGGGCCTTGTTTGTGACTATGACAACCTTTGGCATGTAACCACACTTGTATTTTCCTATTCATGGCCATGAATAGTTGTTTGGTATATTTTCACATGGACCTGCAGTGTAATTCAAATTGGCAACCATGTATGCAAAGTCAGTGCAAAATGTAATGAGCAACTAGTTCTTCCAGCTGGTTCCCCATCACTCCACTTYTAGGTTTTTATAATGTATTTCGGYCATCACATATATTCCTYTGACCTCACAAATTAGAGGGCATMTGTTATAGAAAKATTTGCCTCACCCTATGAAATCTTGCACAAAAGGGCTTTTTCCATTTCCCTATGCAGAATTTTTCATCCCTTTTTGCAAATCCCATATCTAAAAATACATTTTTTCCACATGTACGCACCTTTCCTACTATATAACATGCATATACGTAGGCTGCATCACTACAAACTGCGTACATCCGGATTTGTGCCCAAAAATGAAAAATGGTGTCGGTTTCCATGTCATGATAGAATATGTATCATCCTTGGCCTTCCACATACTCGAAACATTCTGAATAGACCCCTCAATTCCATTTGAAGGCTATAAATGGGCCAATTCCAAGATATGAAAAAGAGGAGAAAGAATTCAACTTTGAGAAATTCATTGTCTCTCTTCTATGATATTGCCTTTGGTGGAGGATTGAAGTGGTGGAGGTCTAGTTGGAAGGAACTTATTTTCTAGGTTATGAACTGTGCCGACACGGAAGTCTATAACCTTTTAACTTCTGTTGATCATATATTAATAGAAATACTCTTTTCTCATCCAATTAATATCTTGCAAATATTTGAACTATTATTCCATGGGCATATTTGTTATGTATATTAATAAACTATGCTATTGAATGTGATAACATCATATATTATCACCATATTCTTTCTTTTCTTGGTTGTTGAGGACTAGTTGTAGGAATATTGTTTTGGGTCAAGTGCTCAACGATGGAATTCATCGAATGTCTGGATGAAGTAGGCCTTTTATCTTGTCTTGCTAGCATATTTGTTTATATAGCATACTTGAGAATCACGTTGATTTCTGTAGTCATTTCCATATGTTGTGCTTTACCCTAGCCATAGAGAGATTTTCCTCGTAACAATGAAAGAACACGAAATAAAGGTGGTTATGTATTTCAAGATTATAAATCAGGTCAAGTTGTATACCACTTTACAAACTTGGTTATTGGTACAAACCTCCAACTACAAACAATTCCAACAAAGAAATCATCAAAGGTACGATACTTCTTTCCTTACTCTGAGAACGAGAAGTTAATGGAGACCGTCAGTATTATAAGTGATCTCGATGGTCTATTGGAATGACCATATCTATGTAAAAGGAATAATTTTGGCTTCATTTTGAATGTCTTTAAAAATTTTGGAATTCTTTTAAAATATACCTCGCCTTAAAATATTTTAGTATGTAAAATATTTTTACTTCTCTTAAAATATACCTTGCCATGCCATGCCTTGAATTTCCTTCCCTTGATTTTCCATTCCTTTCTTTCCATTATCTCGCCATGTCATACCTTTCCATGCCATGTCTTGCCTTGACATGCCTTCACATTCCTTTCCTTCACCTTCCTTCACTTTCCTTTCCATGCCTTACCATTCCATGGCATGCCTTGCCTTCACTTGACTTCACTTTCCTTGCCATTGATAATAACATATCCTCCAAAAAGAATATTAATAATAACATATCCTCCAAAAATGTAAAGCTAAAAATATATCAATAATAACATGGAGTGGGGGAAAAGTAAAGCTATTTACATTTATATTTAAAGTAAAGTCGTTTTATATTTTATATTTTATATTTACTTCCCTTTTTGTATGATGCACCAAACTAACTAATAATCATTCAAGTATGAATTAATCAAAAGGAAGACAAGGAAAAGAGAAGTACATGGAGGAGTAATAATGGAATTTTGACCCTAGGAATCAAGGTAGGATCAAGATTCAATTTACTACCCTGCTATTGGGATTACTGTCATTTTTTATTCCAGATCATATTGTTGATCTAATTGAGTGAGTTTACCCAACTTAATATAAACATTGCATGACCGATTACGAAATTATCTATATTAATGTCTTTATTATCAATGTGAATGAAATAATATTATATCTACACAACATCTAAAGAAGTTTGATTTATCACTTTGAATGAAATAGTCTTATATCTACACATAATATGAACAATATTGATTTAGTTTGGACTTACAAGAGAATCATATTTCTGACCTTCATAATATGGTGGCCTCAGCGTGAAGAATTAGAAGTTTGCACCTTCGACTATTTCATGAACATACTAGGCCAATGATTTTTGTAATTCATAATGTGCTGATAGAGGGATCATATATAGGATCATATATTTTTATATTTGTAGTACCTATGAAGGTTATCCATGCCTATATTATACTGGTAAAAAAGCATTCCAACGAGACATGGATACTTAATTCTTTTAGCTCATTAAATTTCCTAGGCTCAGAAAGATTGCAATGTATAAAATAAACGATTCTGTGATGAATGCTCTGGGTGACAACCATCATGACAAATCCACAAACCATATAGAATAGTATCTATAAGGGAAAAACATTCATGAAGCATATATAAGACTGAGTACAAATGCTATAGATAGCCAGACATGAATAATAATTCCATACACCAACAACTAAATGTAGATTACAAAAATCCTATTAGAAATATATTTCTTCATTTAGTGGCGTTCAGTTGTTAAAGAATACAAGAGACCTATTCTCAATGATAAAGTTTTAACATAGTGAAATTTAGTGACAAACTTGAACACAATGGAATTCAACACTTGAAGGATCCATATTCATGGTTGAGAGGTTTTGAATTATACTCTGTCATTGGGATTTTAAGTTGTATTAGGTTTGGTATGGGAACCATAACGAGTTATTCTAGTTCTCTTAGGCCTGCAATTATGCATCAGTCTCAAGTGAGACATGGATACTTAATACTTTTAGCTCATTAAACGTAATATTGTAACCATAACGAGCTATTATGGTTCTCTTAGACCTGCAATTTCTTTTGTTACTTGGTAGGAACTTGTTGCTTAGCAAGCAACTACCCTTGTTCTTCTATTTTCTACATTTTACTCAGATTTGTTTTGCACGAAGGACCTTGATTTATCAGGAAATGGAGGTCATTGTGAATGTCAATAAGGTATTTTCTATGGTTTCATATTTTCTTCTTG
>SNQJ01S0230259.1:11581-25872 GCA_010110895.2 Picea sitchensis
TAGGTATTATAATGTATTTTGACCATCGTAGATACGACTCTAACCTCACACATTAGGGGGGATATGTTATAGTAAGATTTGCCTCACCTTATGTAAATTTACTCAGAAGGCCTTTTTCTATTTCCCTATGCAGACTTGAAGTCCCTTTATGCAAATCCCGTAGCTAAAAAAAACATTTTTCCACATATACATGCCCTAACTATTATGCATCATGCATATATATAGGTTTCACCATTACATCCCACGTACATCGGGTTGTGTGCCCAAAATTAAAAAATAGTGTTGGGTTTCCATTTCACGTCATGGGATCCATGATCCTTGACCTTCCATATACTGGAAATGTTTTGAATCGGCCCTTCAATTCCATTTGAAGGTTATAATTGGGCCATATCCAAGCTATGGAAAATAGGAGAATAATTCAACTTTGAAAGCAAAGTTACTCTGGAGAAATTATTCACTTCATATTGAGTCTGCATCCCTTTGTCCTTTTAAGTCTGAACACATTGTTTAGCCCCCAAGCTCTTCCCTACCTGATTGAGAACCTCATTGTCTCTCTTATATGAGCTTGCCTTTGGTGGAGGATTGAAGTGGTGGAGGCCCATATGGAAGGGACTTAGTTTCTCGGTTCCGAACCGTGCCGACATGAAAGTTTGTAATTCATTCACTTTTGTTGATTACATTTTAATAGAAATACTCTTTTCTCGTCCAATTAATATCTTGAAAATATTTGAATTGTTATTCCATGGGAATATTTGTTATGAATGTTGGTGGATTATGCTATTGAATGTGATAGATTTATATATTATCACCATATTCTTGTGTTTCTTGTTTGTTGAGGACAAGTTTCAGGTGTATTTCTTTGAGTCAAGTGCTCAACGATGGAATTCATTGAACGTCTGGACGAGGTAGGATCTTTGTCTTGTCTTGATAGCATATTTGTTTACATAACATACTGGGATTAGAGTTTATTTCTGCATCCATTTCTGTCTGTTGTGGTTTACCCTTTTCCATAGAGATATTTTCCTCGTAACATTCTCCTCACCCACCGAGGTATCGAGTCACTTCCAAGTCAAGCATCCAATTGATATAACCCTCGATGCACCTTTGCCTAATGGACCAGTATATCATCCCTCGCTGATGGAAAATGACTAAATCAAGTGTCATATCCAAGAGTTGCTTCAAAAGGGGCACATTAGAGCCATCTCCTCCCCTTGTGAAAGCTCGATTGTACTGGTGCAGAATAAAGACGAGACTCGGTGACTCTGCATTGATTACAAAGCATTAAACAAAATCACAATAAGGAACCATTACACAATTACCTGAATTGCTGACCTTCTTGAACAACTCAAGGGGGAAAATTTATTCAACAAGATTGACCTAAAGTCTAGCTACCACCAGGTTCCCATCGAACCAAGTGATGTATGGAAGACAACATTCAAATCCAAATATGGTCTCTTTGAATGGTTGGTCACGCCCTTTGGATTAACAAATTCACCAACCACTTTCATGAGGTTAATGGATGATGCATTGAGACCCTTCACCAACTCTTTTATGGTGGTATATTTGGATGACATCCTCATATTCAACAAAACTTGGGAGGAGAAGATGCAACATATTCAATAGGTTTTCAGCACTCTGGGACAACACAAGTTATATGCCAATTTGGAAAAAATATCCTTTGGCATGAACAAGGTCCAATACTTGGGCTACATTATAGATGAGAATGGGGTACATGTGGATCCAACTAATATCCAATTCATTTGTGAGTGGCCATTCCCAACCACACTAACTGAGCTTCAGAGCTTCTTGGGTCTTGCCAACTTCTACCGACGGTTCGTGTTGGTATTCTCCCATATTGGTATTCTCCCATATTACATGGGCCCTCACCCAAGTGACCAAGGGAGGTGGCAGGGAAAATGTCACATGGGGGAAGGCAAAACAACGAGCATTTGATGATTTGAATAATCCCTTGTGCTCATCTCAAGTACTCTCCTTACCCGATCTACAACAACCGTTCGAGATTGAGACTGATGCATCTGACTATGTTGTAGGCACAGTTCTCACTCAACATGGTCATCCAGTGGCATACCATAGTGAGACACTCTCAGATACCGTCCGAAAATACCCCACCTATGACAAGGAAAATTATTCCATTATGAAATCTTACTGTCAATAGAAACATTACATTCTGGGAAAGGAGACAATCATCCACACTGATCACAAGCCTCTATAGTTGATACAAAGACAAGAGAAGTTGCAGAACGACTGCCATAAAAAATGGTCCACATACCTGTAATAGTTCCATATCAACATCAAGTATAAGACAAGGATCACAAATTGTGTCTTTGATTGCCTTAGTCGACCTCCCATGGCTGTATTCACCACCGTGCTCCATTCTTGTGGGCATGGAGCATCTGAGTGGCCCCAACTTTATCAGCGAGATCCTGACTTCTCCACCACCTATTCTCTCTTGGGCACATGTGTGAATGTCACTGATTTTCACATTCAGGATGGACTATTATGCCATCTGGGCCATTTCTATGTTCCTAGAAGTGAGCGTGCAAATTTGATTTGGGAGGCTCACTAAAGTTGGATGGCAAGACATTTTGGCATGGAGAAAACTGTGGCCATTCTATAGAAACATTTTTATTGGCCAAAACTTCGACAGGACGTCAACAAGTATATCAAGAAGCAAGGATTATACACCCCTCTTCCTACTCCTAAGAGGCCTTTGGAATCCATCTCTATGGATTACATGTCTATCCTTATGTCCACCAAGAAAGGCAATGATTGCATATTTGTGGTGGTTGATCAGTTTTCGAAGATCGCCATTCTCACAGCCTACAAGAAGAGCATCACAGTGGCAGACACTGCCAAGTTTTCTCTGAACAAGTGTGGGTTCATTTTGGGATACCACAGACCATCATCTTTGATCAGGACAACAAGTTCCTCAACACATTTTGGTCGAGTCTTTGGTCATTGTTGGACACCAAGATCACTAAATCCACTAGATTCCACCCTCAAACCGATAGCCAAATAAAGATCATTAATCAGATGATTGTGCACATCCTGCGCATGTATAACTCTAAGAATACATGTGAATGGGATGAGATTCTTCCCTATGTTCAACACAACTACAACAAGGCTCTCCATAGCTCCATCAGCCATAGCTCCTTTTAGGTGGGGCTAGGATTCCAACCCTTGGTTCCCATTGATATTGCACTACCTCTTACAACCAAACAAACATATTCTTCCGATGTTCAGTCTGAGCCCGACAAAGCCACTAGATTCATTGAGAAGATTCAACACATCTTCCAACAGGTCCATGAGATTTTGCAAAAAGCCAATGCTAAGTACAAGAAACACCATGATCAACACCAGGTATCGCATAAGTTTTAGGTGGGAGACAAGGTCTGGTTACATTTGTAGAAATAATTCCTTACAGGGCCCCATCGGAAGCTTTGTCCACTTCATTGTGGGCCTTACACTATAACCAAGGTTGTGGGTGACAATGATTTTGATCTCAACACTCCCCCCTTCCTTGGATTGCACCCATTGTTCAATGTGGACCTCCTCTAGCCCTATTTTCCACCATTATTAGACACCTCAAAGATCACATAACAATTGACACCAATAGAGATCAATCCTGACTACATGGAATGGGCATCCACTGATCAGATAATGGACACACATGTTAAGGGAACTCTCCAGTAGAGGATCCAACTTTATCGGGTTGTCAAGGTAGGGAAACTCCTACACCAAGGCAAGTGGCTCACCTGGAGCCAAATTTAGTAGAAATTTCCTCACCTGGTGGGGGAACTCATCACAATGGAGACCTTTTCTTCCTAAGGGGGGAGGACTGATCTAGGTGGATATTGGTGGACACCCACCTATTCCAACTGGCTCCTCTTGATGGTTTTTAGTTCAAAAATTTCTTTTGTAATTCTTTGTAACTGTGGGTTCTACACTTTTGGGGTTGTCTGAAGCCCTACATAGTTTCCAGGTGGATATTGGTGGCCTCCCACCTAATGCAACTTGATTATTTTGGAAGTTTTCATGTCAATACACATTTATGTACTTCCAGGGTCATGTTGGGTCCCTAAACAATATTTTTTTTTGCTTTCCACAATCAAATTGTAGATGGAATCATAGTTTCACATCATAATGTGCATTTCTCTAAAATACCTTTCCAACGGGCTATCACATGCCTAAAACGAAGGTTGTATGAAAAATTTATGACCCCAGGAAGTTGAGGTACCAACTTACCCATCGGGGTCCACATAAATTTTAGTGTTTCATCTCCTAGGGTTAGGTTTTTGGATGTATAGGGTTTTGGAATTCATGAGTAATGTTAAAAATTCCTCTGGAGCCTCATTGTAATCATTCTTCTTAGATGGATGCACATAGAAACCACATCGCTTCTCAAAGATAGCTACCACCATTTGAGCAAGTTGTTTCTAGTTGTGCAGTTTTACAATTTCAACCTATTTTGTTTATTCAATAGAATTTATTGTTCACAGGATATCTGTTTTTTTTCTCCGTATCTCTATATTATTGTAGTCAGTCTGTTATTCATTTCCTTCTACTCAAAAATCCAAATCAAGGGTTGAGTCACAATGTCACTATTAGGATTTATCAGGGGAGTGAAGGTACCTCCACTTAAAGCACCAAACATGGATGGGAATGTGCTTTTCATATGGATACTTGGAATGGGAGGATTTACTCCTCCACCAGAAACAATCAACGTGGGGGTATGGGATTTCCTCGTTCCTAAAGTACTAACAACATTATCCATTGCAGACCACTGGTAAACAAGATTTGGGTTCATAATGTGGATTTGAGGATGGGTGAGGGGTATATTAAAATTTGTTGCAGTTGGATCAGTAAGATCTTCAACCTTAATTGGACTGAGATTGTCCTATGGAAGAGGAGATGAGGCCCTCCTATAATAATTACATGACCATGTAAATCCCTCAAATAACCTTCGAATGATAGTTTTTCCTCCCTATGATATTCTTGCATTGGTTCCTCCCTTGTGGGACTGTTCAAAGAAGCTTGGGTCCCTTCTATTGTCTCACATGGAGGAGAGTCAATATTATCTAGACTTTTCCTTTGAGGAGGTGGATCCACACTTTTTCTAGAAAGACCTTGGGTCCTTGTAGATCAACGGAGTGGTCAATTAGCCACTTTGAATCAAATATTCGAAAGAGACAAGGGAGAAACAACCTAATGTTGACTAACAATCAAACAAGAAGAACCTTCCTAAAATTTCTTGATATGGATCAATAAGAAAAACTACTCTCTCAAAGCTCAATATTGGGTGGTTAGGCCTTGAAAGAGTTGATCAAAGAGCTTTCTGAAAGTTTTCTTGGAATTATTAGGGCCCAATACCATCTAATGAAGGTAAGGGAGATAGGTACACTAATCTTCACACAAAAATCACCCAGGATGAAAGTACCCTAAAGAAGATGGACACCCTCCAAGGTAGATGAGACAAATATTATGTGTATATCTTAGGTGTCAAAGACACTTCCCACTCGTAGTCATGTGTCTATATCATGAAACTACAGATACCACTTTATGATTGATAACCAAGGGGAACAATCATTGGTTAGGATTTTGTGTATGGGAAATGAACGTAGGACTAATCCCTAAACCTAAACCTATGGAAGAAGTGGTGTCACCCTGAGGAATTTCCACTTTAGTTATAACTCTCATACATGCATAAACCACTAATCCAAGCATCAGATAATAATCTGAGCACTTGCATCAACTTTACCTTTTATAGCCTTGGAGAGTTTACTCTCCACTCCTACACCAATGCTCTATATCTAGACTACATTGTTTTTTCTAAAAAGAAAAAGGTCTAGTTGATTTTAAGATTAACTATTTATTTCAAGGGATGTTGAATACTTAAGGAAATGATAGTGCAACTAATTATGTTTTCAAACACTTACAACTTGGAAACTTAAGAACATTATCAAATTAATCACTTTACACTTATTCTTCAATGAGCTAGGTCTCCACCAAGCATTAAGCATGAACAATTATTTTAACAACCAAAATCACAATGTAATGAAAACACTATTTGTGTTTTTTGTTCTTTTTAAACCACTAAAAATGTGATCCTGCCAATCAAACAACTTTTAATGAGAAATGCAATTCAAAGGCACAACTAGAAATGCAAAAAGAAGTAAAAGAGGAATACAAAAACAATTTTTTTCTCTTTTTCTTATAAGTGAACCCTAAATGTACTTGAATAAGCAAAAAAAAGTAATACCATACTCCTTGCCGACCTTGATCCTTCATAACAATAAAAATCACTGGAAAAAAAAAGGAAAAAAGGGGAAAAAATGTGAAATTTTGAGTTCCATGAGGTACATGCACTTCTTGTGAGATAAAACTGCTTGTACAGTCACCTTTACTGAGAGAAACAAGTGTGTACATTCTTGGTCAATTAAGTAAATCTACATATAGACTCCATTTTTGGAAAAAAGACTTCACAAAAACCCTAAAAAAATCCATGACAACTAGTCCACAAGATCGCAAGCAAGGAAATCACAACACAAACTACCAAAGAACCTTAAAAGAAACTAGGAAATAAGAAAGGAAACCATGATGAGTAAAACTCAAGTAGTTCTCCCTAGTGGAGTCACCAATTATGTTGCAAACAAAATCATTCTAATAGCTAGGGATAAACTGTAATTTAGTGGTTTTAAAAAAAACAAACTTCTTCCTCTAAAATTAGTCTTTGACCGACAACTACTTGTTGTAACTAAATTCCGGTTAGAGCATTGACATACCTTGTTTTGGCGGTTTCTTGGAGGTGAATCCCACATGTTAATCCCACTTCACTTGTTCTCAATCCAATCCAATATTTAATACCTACACACACATAGACAACAACCTTCCTCCAACCAATAGATAATTACGAAAGAAAGAGTGAAATAACTAACTCTAATTAACTATTTAGGAACATTAGTTCCATAACCAAACACAAATTGAGATCAACTACTAAAGAAGATCCTTGTATTTGGGAGAGGGAAAGAAGATAGATATTCATTTTTATTGATGAAAATAGAAATATATAGTTATACAGAATGTCTTGTTGTAACACCTTTCATATCTGTCATCAGAGTTCCTCCAATCCTGGGCTACTCAAGACTACTTCTCAACTTTAAATCTTCTTTGGGAAAGATATTGAGGAAAACCGGGAAATTTTATGCCTCAAATGCAAGGATAGGAGATATCACTAAAAAAAAAAGGGTTTTCTAAGGGTAGAAGGTCATAAAAACTCAAGAAAATAAACACCTTTTATTGCTTCGATGTGAGAATGCCAATATGGTATCTCTACCAATATGTTAGTTCTATCCTCTCCTCCAATGATAAACATTTTTTATACCCTTATGAGTTGGTTGAGGTAGTTGCAAATAGGTTTTAGGAGGGTACTAGTGTGTAGGATCCACAAACCCTGCATAGGACCACATGATTTTCAAGGATTGTATAAATTTTATCCACTTTTTAAGGCACACACACCTTTTGTGAAGAGAAAGGGCGTGTACAGGCTCATTTTGTGAGGGAAATGAGCATGTGGATTGTTAAGAATGCAATTTAAGAAGGCTTTAGGGTGAACAATGATAGTGAATGATAGATATGGTGGCCATTTGATCATTTTGGACATGATGGTGTCAATAGATGTTATAACACTATTGTTCCAATATGACCTTAAATCTCCCCAATTTTGGCCATGGTAAATGGCTCAATATTCTTATGGTGATGGAGGCCCATTTCATGATAATATTTTATACATGGTATTAGAGCATCAAGTTATCATGGAAAATATCATTGATAAACTAAAATGAGTGTCCTTCAACACGACCTCTAATGTTTAACAAATCGGTGTCAAATTGTTGACTTGGAATTGTTCACAATAGCATAAGGACAACATGGAGGCGCCCTCTCAGATTGTTGACACTAAGGATGTTTAGCAAAGGGGGGTACTAAAAACCCCAAAATTTTCTATCTTTCAAGGATAACTTCCCACAATCAAGTAGTGATCCCCAAGGATCCCACACATTTCCCAGATGAACAAGAGCATATCACTTTTAACGTAATAGTGTTATTGTAACTTCAAGTTCAAATGCACCAAAACTACAACGTTGATCTCTCTATCTTACCTTTCCAACCATAACACTCTTTCACAACAATGGTAATCAATTTATTATTATATATGGTCATATTTTACAAAGGCAAAGTGGACATCCATCGTGTTTTGTTTCTAATTTCTCTAGTAGTTCTGTGACAAAATGTTGATACACTAGACTAGCACTTTGTCTTTTGGATGGATTTATTCTCTTGGATCCTGTACTAAAATCAAAGGATCACCGATGTTCGATTCTCTTTTTCAATTTTTTTCCAAAGTAATATAATTTATGTTATCTTTATTTACCATAAAACTATGATAACATTATTTATCAATTTATTAGTATATATGTTCATATTTTACAAAGGCAAAGTGGAAATCCACGTTGTTTTTCTTGTAATTACTCTAGTAGTGGCCCAAAAAAATGTTGATATATTAGACAAGAAATTTTTCTTTTGGAAGATTGATTCTTTGGGATCCTCTACTAAAAGTAAAGGATCACAAATGTTCAAGTATATTTTTCAAGTTCTTGCTAAAGTAATATAATTTTTGTTGTCTTTATTTACCAAAAAACTATGATAACTTCATTTATCAATCAAGGTGTGGTCAAGTAATCAAATCAATGCATTTTTTTGGTTAAGAACCCTTTGAACATATGTTTATTTTTCAATACAACAAATAGAGTACCCCCAAGGGTTAGCTCAAGTGGTTCTGAGCTAGATGTGAAGTTATCCCCAATGGAGGAGGTCATAGGTTTGAATCTCTTGTTCCCCTTGGGGTTAGGCCTGCCAAAGACATTAGGACCAGTGCCTTACCCCGTCTACCATCCACAAAGTGGGGAAGTAATTAGGGATTTCCCATGAGATATAACCAAGGAAAAAAATACAACAAACAGAGTGAAACTAAATATAAAACCAAGTAGATGTCCCAACGACCTTGATAGTCCACAGATGGATTGTCTCTATATGGAAGAGGCTAGGCACAAGTATTAGGATTATTTGGAAAAATAGATACCCCTCAATCGTGGTATATAATATGAAAGTACACGCACTTTTTTAACAAAGGGACATTCACCAACAAAAAATTAAATATATCATGCTTTGTTTGTAGAAATTTACTAGCCAAACACTTAGCCAGCACAGAGATTTAAACCTCCAATAACTTCAACAGTAATGCAATTAACTTAACAAGCATTAACAGTAATTATGAGAAGAAATACAAATAACTAATATCTGAAACTTAGCAGTGGAAATAAATGAAAAGTAGACAACATATTCACCACACATTTAACACAAGATATTCTGGGAAATGCCCCTGGAAAAACCCATAAGGGGAAAACCTGTTCAAGAGAGATTCCTTTTATTGAGCTAGCAGGAAATTTTTGGAGTTTACATCAGCAATATTTTTCAGCAAACAATCACAATACTTATCTCACTCTGCAAGCATGATATCCTCCTCGAAAATAATTCCAAATATGTCTTGAAAAATGTGTCACTATTGTACAACACTGTATGGTTGACACCAGCTCCAAAGTATGCCTTGAAAAATGTGCCATATATCTGTTGTACTTTCATTATGGACTGTGCAAATTATTCCTACAAAAAATGCCTCAAAAATTGTTCCTTATCTCCTACCTCGATTTATGTGCATAGTAAACAATTGTATGACTATTAAATCCTTACTGTATGACCTACTTTAATGTTGTACGATATTATTTCCATAAATGATGAGTTTATTGGGATGCATGCACTCATATTCTCCTTTGAAAGCATTCCAATCCTCCTTGTGTTGCTCCTCTGTTCCTCTCAACTCAAAATCTCTTGGAAAATGTGACTCTTCACTTTCCCTCTTAACCTCTCCTTGAAAAGTGTGCCCCATATCCCTCAAATGTGGCCTTTATTCATTCATTAATGAGTAAATTCCCTAACCCTAGATCTCCAAAGAGATAGACAGTCAAGATTAGATTTTTCCCTCGTGATAACAACAATTGTGACTTAATCTTTCATTGAGTTCATTTAAATCACTTAAGTAACCCAAAGTTCATAAAGTGACTTTTACCAATCAAATATTAAAAGGCTCAACTTGAATTTATAAAATCACTTTATAAAACCACTTTATGAACTCACTTAAGAGATACATTTTCTCTTCACTTATACATGTCGGGCACCGCCAATGTGGAAGTACCTCTAAGCTATGAAAACTAACACTCCCTCTTAGTGAGGGAGATACTTCTGGAACCTCCACTAGAATTTTCCTCCAACACCATCATCTCATTTGTTGTTGTAGTTGCTCCCTCTGAACTAGAAGCCTTCGCTCCCCCTGAACATGAAGCCACTGCTGCTACCTGTGTTGAAATTTGATCTAGAGACCTATCAATCCAAGGCATGCTTCTAGAATTCTCCTCACTCCTTTGAGCATCCAATTGTCTCATCTCATACTAGTTGAGTCCTCTGAGAGTATTGTAGGAGACATGAGTCCCTAGTATCAACTCACTCTTTCGATCAACCTTCTCACTGTTGAACACTGTTACAGATTTAGAATCTAAGAATCCACTAGATCCAACCACAGGCTGTCCCAACAAGGTGTATAACCTCTCATGCTAGACACCAAGAAATCTTGTTGTGTTAGGAGTAGATCCCTCTGGATATAGAAACACCAATCCACTGAAGAACACAACCCCACATCCATCAACCTCCAAAGTTGAAAATGAAAGTAAATTTATTGACATCTTTGGAACAAACAACACTTCGCTCAACTCTAGAAAAAATCCTGACTCCAGATGGAATCACATGCCCCCAACCCCTTTCACTGCTTGTATGGTGCTAGCCCCAAAAGCTACATAACAATCTGAGTCTATCTCTAAAAAAATAAGGAACATAGACCTCATTCTCTTCATATGTCGAGATAAACCATTGTTCACAAACCATACTCCAATGTCCCCAAACTTTGCACTATCAATGATTCAAAGGCCAGTCATCAGATAAAATTCTCTCTATAATTTCTCAGTGAACTCAACAACTCCAGATGATGGTGATACCTCTGGCTCTTGCTTCTTCTTCTTTTTCAGAAATTGACTAACATAGTGGTCAATATTGTGACATGCAAAGCATTTCACTTTGCTCATGTCCTTCTTATTGTCTTTGTTATTTACCACAAGAGAAACATTTTGATCGTCTGCACCACCCTCTACCTTATCCTGATATCTACTCTAATAACCCTCCCAGATATCCTTCTGATTAAATGCATCCCATAGTCTTCTCCAATATGGGATATTCTCTCTCCCCACCACACACTTCATGAAAACATCCCACTCTTTGGTGAATCCCTTCAGGGATATGTGCACCAACTCCGAGTCTGGAATAATCTCCCTTATAACTTCCAACTCAGTCTTCACCTATCTAATTCAGGTGAGATAGGAGGTCACACTCTCTCCCTTGTCCATCCTATTGTTGTGGAGATTGTCCCTCAAGGACATATTCCTATTCTCATTGTTGTTCTCGTACAAGTTTGTCAATGCATCCCACATCTCCTTAGATATTTGTTTCTCATCCAAATGTGGAATCATGTCATCTCTCACTCCATCTAGTATTATCCATTGTGCCGTTTCTTCCTTCACCTCATGGAGGTCTAGGGAAATGGTATCTGATGAAGGAAATATCACTATGGTACTTAAAAAATCCCACAACTTGTTCTCCCTGAGAACATTTGCAATCCTCGCCTTCCTCTGCAGGTAGTTGTAGATCCCCTCCAACCTATCCTCATACCTGAGAGTGGAATTCATCCTTTTCCAATTGATAAGGAACCTTTCTTATTCCAAGAAAAATCCCTACAAATCACTTCTATCCAAATGACAAAATTTTTCCATTGAACCTCAGATCCCAAGCTCTGATACCATGTATAAATTTACTAGACAAACACTTAGCCAACACATAGATTTCAACCTCCAATAGCTTCAACAGTGATGTAGTAAACTTAACAAGAATTAACAATAATTATGAGTTGAACTCTAATACCATTTAAGTAACTGATATACTTATGCAATTATTCATTTTAATGTAGATAACAACATCTATATACAAATACAACATATACAGAAAAATACCATAAGAATAATTGAATAAATCATAACACATAAATTAACACATAGTAAACACTTATCTTTAGTAAAAATAGCATCGACTGCATCCAGACCTTCCACGTTCCTCCCAGCCTTAGACCAGACTGCTCATAAACTCTCAGTAGTGGGTCACCCTCGACCTGGGGCTAAATTCCACCTAGGTAAAGGGTTTCTAGCCAGGATAAATTATCATTAATAACATACAAATTCAGACACAGGTGCCAATTAAAACTAATAGCCTACAATCGCTCATTCCCCACATGCATGTCCCACCCCAGGAAGTGTACCCCTTCTCTGCTCAACAGTCTTTCAACTACCCCACTTCCCTTCTGGGGCTTCAACAACAGGTCGAACATGAAGTCTCAGACCATTGTAGTCGCAGTTTGGCACCTTGATAAATCAATTCCCAACAGTTCTCTCACCTGGAGAGAATGCTCACGGGCCTGACAACCCGCTTCTTCAGTGTCCTATGGGCCTGAAAACGCATTTCTTCAATGTCCTATGGGCATGACAACCCGCTTCCAATGTCCTACAACCCTGACAACCCACCTCTTCAATCTAGCTCGAAATCTGACCAAGGTCTTGGTATAGGTACACATACAGTACTAGCAGCATGAAGGTACATATGACAATAGCATGGAGGTAGTGAGTTGCGAATAATGATGGAAATATGATCAAAGGAACTATATTTCCCCAATTACATTTTCATGTTCCCAACTTGACACTTGTCATGTTGGGAATTATATTGGTTCCACATGGATTCCCTCACAAGGTGATATGTTCCTCAACATAAGGACTTAAGATATATTTAAATATCCATATTTTATACTTTATATATATATGGGAATATTAATAAAATATTATTTTGGTATTGAGCCCCCTAGCTTAGCCCCTTTTCCCCAGACACTTAGCCCCCCTTTCTCATTCTACTATAATTTATCCCCCCATACTCTTTTACATGGTTGGTATGCAACAATGGTGTGTTTTCATTAAAACTGAGTGTGATTGCATTTACCAAAATAGGTTCGTTGGCCTTTTAGATTCAAGCTCACCATCCCAATAAGCATACATGCACTCTAGCCCCAAAGTATTATGGCTCATCATCCTATATGTATAATTACATTTATATTTACAATGGGGTTCGGCTTAGGGGTATTACATTCCCCTCCCCCTTATTTATGCATTGTCCTCAGTGTAGTCGATACACATATATAGTAAAAAATTCAAAAGTCCTCAAACAGATTCAGATACTCTGTCCACATAGAATCCCCATGGTCCCAAGTTGCATCCTCGGGACCGTACTAGGTCCATTGGAACTTTACCAATCCTATTGCTCGATTTCAAAGAATCTTGACCTTCTGATCCAATATGCATATTGGATAAACTCAGAAGTATCCTTCTTGCTCCACCTGAATAACATCCCAATCAATGACATGATTAGCATCAGGTACATACTTTTTAAGCAATGATACATGGAATAAATTATGAATACACATTGATGCAGGTAAGTCAAGCATATATTCTATAGTACCAATTGTCTCCGGGATTTCAAACGGACCACAATAACATGCTGCTAGTTTTGAACAATTTCCCAACTTCATGAAACTTCTCTTGGCCTTTAATTTTAAAAAAACATGGTCACCCACTTTGAATTCTCGATGAGTTCTTCCCTTATCAGCATAACTTTTTTTCCTGTCCTGGGAAGCCTTTAAATTCTATTTTATTCTCACCATCTGCTCTTCCATTTTCCTGAGTAATTATGGTCCAACCACTGCTCTGTCTACTGGGTTGTCCCAACTCGCTGTTGTGTTGCATTTTCTACCATAAATTTCCTCAAATGGGATCATCTTTAGATATTATTGATACCCATTGTTATAATAAAACTCCACCAATTCAAATAATCCTCTCATTTGGATGGTTTATCCATCACATACATCCTCAACATATCTCCAATCACTTGATTCACCCTCTATGTTTTCCCATTTGACTTTGGATGATAGGTTGTGCTAAAGTTCAGATTGGTCCCAAATC
>SNQJ01S0230260.1:7201-21492 GCA_010110895.2 Picea sitchensis
GGTGAACGATAGGGATGAGTGACACTTGGACGGCGGAGAACGTTTAGAGGGTTGTCATTAAAAATTAATTAATTAATGATTTACGAATTAGGTCAGTCTCAAAATTCTATAAAAAGAGGGGAAAGGAAGGAAGATGGGGAGAATGGTTAGCGTAACGATACGCTACCGAATTGTGGCTTGACAGGTTTCTTGTGAGGAGTTGGGTATATCTCAGTTGTGTTGGAGTGGTAGCTCAGCCGTGGAGGCGAGCTGAGATGCTAGTATATCTCTGGTTCTTGTGTGGCCCCTTTGCGGCTCGGGGGGGCTAAGGGGGAAGCAGAGTACCCCTAGCGTTGGCTGGGAGGTACCGGTGAGCTTTCTACGATCGGCGAGCGGGACGCGGCACAGAGCGTGGGACGCGGCACGGAGCGCGGGACATTTTCCAACGCGAGTGTAAGGGAACGGTATGATTTTATCTCTGGTAGAATAGACTGCCCAGTTATTTTCTTCTGCAATTATGACGTATTATATTAGGAAGTTGCTTCAGCTGTCTTAGTCGTTTGTGTGGGTATCGGGTTATTGTTCTAGGAACTTTTGTATGGGTAAGGTGTCTGGAACTGTTGGTTCTAGTGACCTCATTGCTAGTCTTGTTATGAAATTAAATCTATGAAGGACAATCCACTCTGGCGATTCATTTATAACTTATTAAGCATTCATTGTATCTTCTGGTAAAAATGTTATTAACCTTCTGCCATCTCTCTCTCTTCTGGCATCTCGTTTTTATTTAAAACTTACTGTGGGGAACTCAATTAATGTGGCAATTACTTCACTGTGGAAACTCATGTTAGTGGCTTTTTAGTTGGGGTGGGCAGATTTCAGTTCTGCGGCGTTGTTTTACCTTCCTCTGCCAAAATTAAAGAAAAAAAAAAAAACAAACAAAAATGGAGAACGTTTGTTTTCTCTACACACTGGTGCTTCTACCCAGCGATCTTGGGTGCCACCCCCAATGGAATTACACCTTTCAACATAGTGAATTCCTTCCTTTACACAACATCTCTACTCTGATTACCTGGCGAAAATTCATGTGTTTCACCCAGCATTTTTCGTTTGAAATTCCAGCGGTTCCTTGTCACTCTTAGCGTATTTACCCTCTTCCTTCAGCGTACCGTCGTTCCTCTCAGCATGCATTCTCTACATGGTAGTTTTACTCTCTGCGTGATGATTAAATCCGTTCTCTGCATGGTAGTTTTACTCTCTGCATGATGATTAAATCCGTTCTCTGCATGGTAGTTTTACTCTCTGCGTGATGATTAAATCCGTTCTCTGCATGGTAGTTTTATTCTCTGCGTGATGTTTAAATCCCCTTCTCAGTATTGATGGTCAACTTTCCTTCTCTGCGTCTTCACTGCTGCGCCTTAACTGACAGCTCTGCCTACAGAAATTCCCTTCCTCGATTGCCAATTATAGCTCTGACAGTCAAATCCCTAAGGCTCAGGTTCCGCGCATGGCATGCCAACGCCCCTGACGTAGATGTAGGTTCCTCTTTCCACGCCTTGAATATGCAGTCCCTAACTATAGTATTAACGACAGCTATCACTGATGCGTGGCAAAATTACTGATTAACTTACTCTTGTCAAATCGTTTTTTTATACCTGGCACTTTCCATTACTGTCCATCTTATTTTGGCATTTCCAGGTTGTTGTTTTATACATTGCCTTCTTTTAACTTTATCATTTTTCTTGTAAAGATTGCTCTTCTAAGGTGTCGTCATTTTAATACGGATAACCTTACCCTTCGCCCTTCTAAAACATGTGATGGTATGGTCACGATATCAGTTATAATGTTACTGGTGTTCCTTTAAGCATTTAGTTGACCTTTAATTATCATATCTAGGGCACCCTTTGTGTTTAATACTGTTATTTAAATAGGCTCATTAATTATTGTAATTATTATATTCGGTCATTTTTAAATAAGATGGTTTATGGATCTGTTCAATGTGATATTATTACTGGAATATATTCAATATCAAGGTGAGGTGATGTCATTATATTTTTAGATATTGTGATTTAAATAAACTCATTAAATTATGAAATGCTATATCCGGTCATTCCTAATTAAGATGATTTATTGCCATATTCAATTATCCATGTGATGTTATTATTGGAATTGATTCAATATCAATGTGATGTGATGTCATTATGTTTTTTTTTATATTGTTATTTAATTAAGCTCATTAAATTATGAAAATGCTAAATCTGGTCATTTCTAAATAAGATGATTTATTGCTATATTCAAATATCGATGTGATGTTATTATGGGAATATATTCAATATTAATGCGATGTTATTATTCAATATCAACGAGATGTTATTATGTTTTTATCCGATTATTTAAATGGGCTCATTATGTATTGTAAATACTATATCTTGTCACTTACAATTATGATGGGTTGTGGAATATTCAATTATGATGATAATTTTAGTGCTTGGGTGAAGGAGAATGTTATGGCATACCAATGTCGGGAAATATTGTTTATAGGTTAGCAATTGTAATGTATTGTTGAAATCTGAAAATGTATTGTTTTTACCGCATAACAAGATTGCAAGTTTGGAGTTGAATGTGTGACCTTTATTTATTTCGGTGTTATTAAAATTAGAGATGAATGTTATGGTTATCCCCTTGGGATGTTAGTGCAACCTCTTGATATTGATGGGACACACCTGGTGGAACATCCGGGATTGATGTACAGTCAATTACTCGGAGTTAGCAGTTGAGGGTTGTTGAGTCATCTTCTTATGTTCTTCCTGGTTGCGTCGTTCTCGTCGTCGAGTTGCGACGCAAAGTCGAATAGGTTGTTGTTTTTTTCAAGTGGCGTCGTACAATTCATTATGTCACTACTTTTACACACACGTACACACCTTAATCACACACAAAAAAAAAAAAAATTGCACCTGTTACTAGAATGGTTGTCGTAACGAGGCGGTTCGTTACACTTCTGTCCTATTTCCAAACTTCCTTCCTCTCTCCGGAATTATTGCAAAATGGGTTAGTATTGCGGGTGGCTCTTACTGCACCACAAAAAAAAACCTTTTGATTTTAACTCATACAACTATATGGATGAAAAACACTATGTATGAGACCCTACAAAGAGGATAATCAACATCTTCTCTTTTTTCTTCCCCTTACAATTTGTTATCTAAATATAGTACAAGAAATACTATTGTTCTCTTGACACCTCCTGAAAAACAACATCAATAATGTCAATGTTTCTATGTGTTTTCTATTTAACCAGGAAAACATGTGCATTTTATCTTATCAACCAGGGTTTCCAATATTCTTGTGAGATGTCATGCATTGTATGTGTGGGATACAAAGTCTTACTTGTACTAGTTTCCTAATATGCTCCTAAGAAAAGGAAATTACATCTTTAATATACAAATAAAAGTTAAATTTTGGAAAGGAAACACACCACTAAGTTATACCCTAATTTATCCATACATGATGTAAAACCAGGGTGCATTCAGTTATTCGGTCCTCAGGATTGAACCTTCCTACAACAGTGCTCTATTTTTGTATATTTGGGATACAACTTAATTTGAATTGGAAATTTCATTGCGGGAAATCAAAACACACCATACTTGCAGAAAAGTAAACATACATAAGTTAGCATGAATGATAGTGATAGTTGAAGTAGTCCCTGGCCCCGTGAGGTAATGCATAATTCTACCATGCTCTGTTTGATTATTTGTATTATCATTTATCATCATGCATAAATTACACTTCTCATTTGATCACAAATTAACAAATGTAGAAAAGAACATAATAAATAGTTTAAGTTACACAATTAAAAAGAACATGAAACCTATGGAAATAACCTACAGATCTATATCTTGTAAATGAAATAGAATGATAGAAAAGTAAAACTATATGAGAAAATAAATAATATTTATATACATCAAACACAACTATCTACAAATACATAGCTCATGTTCTCTAGAGTGGGCCCCCTCTAGAGAGCAGGAAGTTGGGATTATACCAACGTTTAGCAAGTGGAAATAAACACTAACATATTCAAGAGATAACGAAAAAACACTGCATAGGTTTGGGTGCTCTTCCTTTTATTATTGAAACTCAAATTATTTTACATCATCTTTTGAACAATATTCCCATGTCCAAATCGCTCCCTTTTGGGCCAAACATTATACATATATATGAATGGGTTGAATCCCCATATAAAATAACCAAATAAAAAAAGAAACCTACTATCTAAACATAGAAAAAACTGAAAGCATATGACTAGCTCTGTCCAAGTGATGAGAGGGATCGATCCACATTTATGTGGGCAGCATGGGTAAGGATAAATTCAGCCACAACAACAATAATACTTGCAGTTGCATTCAAGTTACCCAAACAACGAATGGGATGCAAGATCCTCATCCAAATATGTTCCAGATGAGCCCCATGATCCATGGAAGTAGTTATATAAGGAAGCAACAAATCCAATAGCTCTCTGAAATTGAAAAACAAATTAATGGCACCCATGAACCATGAGATTCTCCACATGGTAAATTTTTTTATGTTCTAGATCCTTCAAAATCATTGTTATAATGACTAGAGATTTAATTATTGGACTAAGAAAAGATCCTGCAATTCATACGATAGGTCAGGCACATATATTAAAAATGAAAGCAACTTTAATCAAAAATCTTAATTTATTTCATAGAAAAACAACCAAAATGTAGTTCGTTAATTCTAAAATTCAGTTCATCATGCAGTTAAATGACCAACAAATGGGCGTATAAGTGAAACAAAAATAGGGTAAAATACAGGTGAATCCAAGATTAAAGTATACCATATGAAGGGCCTGATAATAATCATTATGTATAAGTATGTGCTTTATATAATTTTTATTCTCTGAAATATATTATGTATCATCTATAATATAAAGATCCAAAAACACCACTTCAAATGCTACATGAGGAATAAGGTGAATAATAATAAAGAAACATTTTTCAATGATTAAGAAGGTGAATAGTAAGAAAGTAATATGATGCATATAGTAAATAATATATATGTTACATAATGATATTCTCAATCTATCATCTTTATAACCACACCTCCTAGCTTTATGATATTTTCATATATATCATATGACAAAGTAGGTTGAAATCAAAGACCATTCAAGCCATTAACTTGAGATATTTTAGTAAATTCCAAACCCAACCTCTCTTTATTTCCAATATTAATAGTTTCTTTCTCCAACATCAATCCTTGTGACTGCCTCAAACCTCAGGAAGGACCCCACTCATGAAACTGACAAACTTTTATAGCATAAATAATACTTACACAGACTAATGAAATATCAATATTTGATAACTTTAGAACCCAAGGGTGTACTTGGGATTTTGGAGACTACCCCATCTTTTGGGTTTTAACTTTATTAGTGTGTAACATTGATTTCATGTGACATTGTTCTGTGGATTCTAAAGATAGAGTAGTGGGACTTATATGAGCTCTTGGTCCAGATTCTCACCATCTAGGCCTCTACATCTATGCTTATGTTTCCCACATAAACATAAACATAGATGTAGAGGCATATATATATAATGTACCAACATTGTATTTATTTTTTAATATTAATTAATTTTTTGGGGTCGACATGTACCATGTCATAATTATAGAGAACAATACTAAATTCAATGCATCTGGGCCTTGGGTTATAGAGATCCATAATGGAATGTCACTAACCTTCTTAGTCATGAAATATCATCATTATTAGTATTCTCATTAGAATGTCACATGATTATGTTGAATATGTTTCTTTGAATGTTTACCCTCTAACATAGAAGGAAGCACTAAAATTAATGCATTATAGGAAGGGATTTAAGAATTGGATGCTTAAAGGATTAGGGGATGGTAAGTGAGGAAAGGTAGGGTTTTAGGTGTTTGATGTTGGAGTTGGAAAGGAACTTATTATGGTTTTAATAAATTCTTAGTTCAAGAGAGGAAGAAGGTTAGTAATGGCAGGAAGGATATATTTGCATGAGAAGAGAGGAGGTTAAAAAATTCATGAGGTATAAAGAGAAAAATATTTTAAAGAAGAGGTGGTAGGGTCATGCGACCATATGTTAGTATATATAAGAATGGGGGGTGTAGGTAAGGACTAGAATGGGGGAATGTAACATCCCTCTCTACTGAACACATGTTATCGACTTATTCTTTGAGGACACTTGCGTGCAAGTGATCCGGTTATAGTACAATGTTATTTGTTTCAAATATGGATTCTACATGATGATGTTGATGGGATATGATTTATTTTTACTTGATAAATGTATTAACAGATTCTATTGACAATTTTTCCCTAAGTGTGTAGGACACTTGACAAATTGTGGATGTCGATGGCATCAACGGACTACCTTAGACTCCAGATTGAGTCAAGGAGTGTATTGTGTTAGGTTTGGGTATTCCTTTTATGCATATGTGACATATGATTGATTTGATATGATTATGTATATGGATCAGTGACAATTGTTTTTCAATGGATGTAGGCTGATGATGCTTGCTAATCAGACTCACATAAGGAGTAAAGGGGCCCTGCACAGAAACCAAATATTGAGGGAGAGGTGTGGTAGTGTCCCTGTCGCAGCCTACTAACACTTCCATTGTGGCTCAAATTGTAAGTTAACTATTACCTAGTTCAAGAGGTCCACGAATGTCATGAGGGAAGACTGAGATAGTCACTCATGAAAATTTCTAAGGGGCGTGCAATAAGGCAGAGTCCTTATTCCTTAGAATTCCTTTGTCTCTCACAAGGTCGTCCAAGTGGAGTACTGACTCCAAGGGTTGGACAACTATCAAAACTAGTCAAAGGCGAGTGGCACCCATGGAGCACGAAGGTGCATCTTGAAAGGCACATCGTGTAATTTAAAAACTTGAGTCAATGAATCTAGGTGGCCTAGAAAATAATTAATTAATTTGACATTGCCGAATTTAAAATAATTAATTAATGAGTAATTTTATTAATTATAAATCCCAATAAAAGTCTAATCCTATTCTAAGACTAATCCTAAGTTTAAATTTAGTTAAGGGACTAAAATAAAATGTTAAATAAATTAAAAGATTAGGGATAAATCAATCTAAAGAAAAGTAAGATAAATCTAAGGACTTCATATAATGTACATGTGCGCAAGAAAATATTAAAAGGGAATTTTAAAATAAGAAAGAAATAAAGTATGAGAGAATAGGTGTACACATAGAATGGTATCTAGAGTATATCTACCACTAGTCTAACTAGAAGAAGACTCCTATTTTAAACTTAACTAAGATTTAGTAAGGAGACATTCGTTAAATGAGAATCTGGGGAATAAAGAGACAACCGAGAGCAATTTAAGGAACACATTTGGGAAATGTGATGGAAATTGACTTTTAATTGAAATAAATATGTAATTACTTGTGCAACTTGGGGAGAGGGTGACAAGTGTGAAGGTGAATAATCATAATTTATTTAATTAAAAAGTTAATTAATTATGCATGTGGACATGTGTCAGTGAGGAATTTCCTATAAAGAAAATGACCTAGATGGGAAAGGACACACTGGTTATTGGTAAAGTTATGCTGCCAAAATCGTTTTGGGATTGTGTTTTACTTGTGAGAATTGGGTGACCAGGTTTGAGGATATAGTGGTATCTCTCCCTTGCGAGGAAAACTTGGTGCTATAGTATTTCTATTTTTCTTGTTTGGCCCCTTTGCGGCTCGGGGGGATAAGAGGGTAGAAGAGTACCCCTAGCGTTTGCTGGGAGGTATCGGTGAAGTCTCAATGATTAGCAAGCATGAGAAAGGAAGGATTGCCATTTGTTGAAGAACATCTTCGATTCTTCATCGTCAGTTACGATATTTTCATTTGAGATTTGTAATTGCATTAAGTTTTGATTGTATAATAAGAGATTTAGAAATCCAACCTAAATCATGTTGAAATTCTAAGTTTGAATTGGCAAGTTCCTTATTGGTTTGAGATCTAGAAGAAAATTTTGATAATTGTTGTCTTTTTAATTTCTCAAAGGAACAATGGTTGCTAGTTGATATATGCAAAACAGAGTACAAATTTCTTGATCGTTGCTCTTGTTTGGCATATCATCTTTTTAAGTTAAATTATCAGTCTATATAGTTGTGAATTTAGGATGTGGAATGGATCATGTATTCAAGAGAATGTCTTTTTATATAGGTTTGGGTTTGGAAATTTATGAGTAATTATTTCTTGTATAATGAAACTCCATTAGTGTGTTTCTTACTACCTTTAAATTCTTTAGTTTCTTTCTGCGTGAGTAATTTAATTTCTGTTGGAAAAGGGGTTTGTGTTTATGATTGTTTAAATCGTAAACTCTCAGTGTATCTTTTCCTTTGTAACTGATTTGGGAATTTATGCAACCATCTTAGAATTGTTAATCCTCTGTTTGGAACCTGTGTTTTCTTTTCCTTGTGTGAATTTCGATCTTATCCCTTTCCATTAACCAATTTTGAAAGGATGTTTGATTTGTATCTTAAAATACAAACCCAATAGAAAACTCTTGGCTCATTGTAGGTGTATTGTAAATTTGTATTTAATGTCATGTAGGTTCTTACAAGCAATTTCCACTTGAATGATTAAATTTTAAGATTTTTGTTTGATAATTTTCTGGAAATAAAATTGGGGCTTTATGTTGCCCAAACCTGTAGAAGCTTCTGAAATTGTTCTTTAGTTATTGCTATCAAATATTGCAACTATGTAGTTGTTGATTTCATTTGTTGTCTTTTAGAAAAAAAATCTGAGAATCTAATTGACGATTGTTGTTCGGTTTATTTTTATAGCCTGAATTTTACATTTGATAGTATTACAATTCGTGGAATGAATTTTGGGGCTACAACAACAATTTGACTTCCTAATTGTTTGGTGTTAAATTATTGTCCCTTCCCTTAAAGATTAATAGTTAATGGAATATTATTTTATTCCTGTTGATTTATTTCGAATTTATCAGAAATTTAGTTTCATTTTAAGGTCCGGAACAAGTGTCAGATCAGGTGTGGGAACAAGTGTCAGATCAGGTGAAGGATTAGTTGTCGGAATAGGTGTTGGATCCAAGGATGGATTAGGTTTTGTATGGAAATGTCTCTCTTTGAAAACACCATGTTAATTAACCTGTTCGTGTCCGGTTTACCCATTTCTAGTTAGCTAATATTTGTAATGACTTTTCCTCATTTCTAAAACAATGGTAACATTCACAGAGTTAACTATGAGAGGGGTGAGTTGTGATTGTATTGATTGGATTGGCCTACACAGGTTCACTCATCCTTTACATGTTGCTACCACTTCTTGATAGATCATGCATAAAATTTATTGTCCCTCCCTCTAAGGATATACAATTAATAAAATAGTTTTTGATGCACAATGAATTTAATTTAAATTATCAGAAATTAGTGTCGGATCCAGGATCAGATTAAGTGTCATTTTAAGTGTCAGATTAAGGTCTGGATTGACTGTCAGATTAAGGTCTGGAACGAGTGTCGGATTAAGGTCCATAACAAATTTTGGATCGTTCTTCACAATGGATCAAGGGTTGGGATAGATTCCAGAAATCCTTATTTGTTTCTTTACTATGGAGATGTAATTTGGCATCTAATTTTTTTTATTGCTAATTAATATTGGGTCTTCCTAAATTCTTAACCGGATTTGTATGTTAGAATTGAGTTCTTTACTTATTATTTAATTAAGACTTGGGTTTTATTAATTTTAATGGATTGTAAGTTAGTAATGAGTTCTATATATATTGTTAAAAGGACTTGGGTCTTACTTAAATTATTTAAATGGATATGTAGGGTAGCTTGAATTCTATCATTTGCTTACTATGATTGATCTTCTTAAAATTCTTTATTTGGGATAAGTAAGTGGTTATAAGAAGTCTCGTTATTTTTCTTAATATGTTTTGGATCTTCTTAGTTATTTTAAATTGGTTTGCAAGTGGCCTGAATTATTATCATTGCTTTTATGATTATCTTATAGTTTTTAGAAGGATACTTAAAGTAGTGATAAATCTTTTTTGTATTTCTTAAGAAGATTTTCTCTTCTAATGGATCCCATTGGATATATAAATTGGCATTGACTCTTTATGATTATACTTGCACTTATGATTCTTATTATATTTATGTTGATTCTCTTACTTTATTGCTCTTAGATTTTTCATGAAAGATGGATTTAGTATGGTGGATTATACTAATGCACCCTGGAAAATTGATGGTTAAGTATGGTTGATAAATCTAGTCTTGAATTGTGGTTTATGATTGAATTAATGGGATTTAGACACCTCCTTGTTCCTTAGAACAGTCGCTAGTCCTAACACCTTAAGTGGTCAAAATAAATCGGATGAATCATGGACTTGAGCATTGCTTATGTGTCTAGGAGGTCCTAACTGCGCAGGATAGTTTGGGTGGGTATATTCCTTATGTTATATTTATAAGATATTGTTGATTAAATAAGCATGATGTTTCTTTCAGTTGATTGTGTAGTTATTAATATATGTTATGATGCATTTTCACTTGTACTAATGTTTGTTAAAAAAAAAGCATTTTCCTCTGTGTACATCACTAGTTGTTATCGTAACAGAAGGGACGTTACATGTGGTATCAAAGAGGGTTCAACCATGTGACTTTGTACTGTTACTCCTTTCACTATATTAAATATTTGATTAAAAACGCATCGCTAATTTAATTTGGAAAATTTTCCATGCAGGCAATCATGGTTAGAGGATGTCGTGGAGGTAGACGACATGGTGCTAGGGGAAGAGGTGAGACGCCTCTAGTAGCATCCATGCTAGAGGGGTCTAAACCCAAAGGATAAGAACAAGTCACTGAATGGGGACATGTTGTTGTGGGAGTTGTGGTTGGTATGATGAGATCCTTTCAGAGGATGTCAGAGACCTTGATTAACTGGTTGGACAGAGATGAGGGTAAAGAATCTGTACCCAATGAGGGTTCACAGCATGCTCCAGCTGGTAGTAGTAGAATTCCCAGAGAACTCAATAAGGTGAAGTTTCTCAAGTTCATGGTTTCCACAGATGGATCAGCCACTGAGGCATGGTTGAAGAACATGGCGATGTGCTGTGAAATTCCTTACTACACCTCCAACATGAAAGTCTGCATGACGGTATTTCAGCTGAAGGGGAGTGCTCTTATATGGTGGAAGATGCTCCTACCTCAACTAAACATGGTCATCGAATACATTTCATGCGAATTGTTCGAGGAACGGTTTTGGGAGAGGTATTTGTTAGAGGAATTCATTGAGAGCCAGCTCAATGAGTTCAATGCCTTATGATAGGGTGGTCACATGGTGATAGAGTATGAGGCCAGATTCATGGAGCTTCTTAGGTATGCTCCACATATGAAAACATAGAATCTAAAGGTCAACAATTTTGTGTTCAACCTTAAATTAAACATTCGTGTGAAGGTGAGGATATTAATGCCGCAGACATTGCACAAGGAAGTAAGGAAATCCATCATATATGAGGAAGATCTAAACGACAGGTGTCAGGGCAAGACTCTTTCAAGATCGACTGGATAGATGACATCAAGAGTGCAAAAACATTAGACTCCATCTAGACAAGCATCAGGGCATTGAGATATGCATAGAGGACCTATGTTCAAGACACCATGATGACAGACTCCTCATCAGAGGACTCCTTATGGAGGACCACTGCATCAACAACAATGTCGCCTGCAATAACAATAGTTTAGGCTTGTTCAAAAAAATAGACCAGGATCTCAGAATGGTAGGGAAACAACTTCTACTTCGGAGACCAGGAGTACTGGACTTAAAACTAAATGTTGGACATGTGGAGATCCACATTACCAGTGAAATTGTCTGATTGAGAAGGCCAAATCAACCGAATCAACAGGACACACTATAGTTGGAGATTTATGGATTTGGGCTTAAGTGGATTTTCTCTTCTTATGGATCCCACTAGATACATAAAGTGTCATTGACTCTTTATGATTGTACTTGCACTTATGATTCTTATTATATTTATGTTGATTATCTTACTTTATTGCCCTTATATATTTCATGAAAGATTGATTTAATGGATTATATTAATGCACCCTAGGAAATTGATGGTTAAGTATGGTTGATAAATCTAGTCTTGAATTGTGGTTTATGATTGAATTAATGGGATTTAGATACCTTCTTGTTCCTCAGAACAATCACCAGTCCTGAGACCTTAAGTTGTCGAAATCAATCAGATGAATCCTGGACTTGAGCGTTGCTTATGTGTCTTGGAGGTCCTAACCATGCAGGATATGTTGGGCGGGTAGCTTCCTTATGTTATCTTTATAAGATATGTTTGATTAAAAAATAATGATGTTTCTTTCAATTGAATGTGATGAAATTAACTGTGTAGTTATTAATATATGTTATGATGCATTTTCACGTATATTAACATTTGTTAAAAAAAATTATTTACCTCTTTGTACATCACTAATTGTTATCGTAATGGAAGGGACATTATAGGGAAGTAGTGTGGCCAAATTTGAAAAGGATCATAACAAATCAGAGCATAAGTTGAGAAATGGGTGTCTGGCAAAGACAGATTCAAATCCCAGATATGAGGTCACTTCAAATTGAATTAGGGAATATATCCAATATATGAAGGACCATTATGTGATTCTCAAGTCTATGGGAATATCGCCATCAGAAAAAATTTGATGGGTTGGGTGCACATACAGTGGAAAATCAAGGGGAATGTAGACCTAAAGCTTGGATCTAAGGGTTTATTTACTTTAATATTCTCCTGTGTAGAGGATAGAGACTGAATCTTTGAAGGGGGGGGGATTAATTATTTAATTCATTAGGCATCCATCTTCAGTTTTGGATAGAACAATTTTCACCAGAGAAAGAAGACTTTACGGAATCCCCTATTTGGATCCACATGTATTCACTTCTATAAGATTTTTGTGACAAAGAAATCCTAGAAGGTCTAGAGAATAACTTAGGATCCTTCATAAAGCTATCAGAAGGTACCAAATATGGAAGATATACCTCATATGATTGAATTTTTATTTACATGAACATAGTAGGGTCACTTCTAGATTCAATCACCATATCATTCCAAGACAAGGAATGGATACAAACACTAGATTACGAACATATCCCATTTAGATGCCAAAAATTCCATGAGAACAAACACTTGTTCAAAGAATTCCTCTTGAATGCAGAAAGAATAGTTAATAATACAAAGAATCAACGATACAAGGAAGGATACACAAAGGTACTCTAATAAGAGGAATAATGGATGAAAACAATAATTAAGAATATAATATCTAATTAAGAATGTAAACATCTTCCAAGTGTTAGTTCATGCAAAAGAGGGGGAATCGAGTAAGGAGGGTATGGTCAAGGAACACAAATTAGAAAAAATAAAGGATAATGGTGAAGAGGAACAACTAAATAGAATAAATAAATATGTAGAGACAACAATATCAGTAAATGAGGAACCACAAATCGACATGTAAGATAATGATGGAAATGAGGAGTCTTAGGAAGAGTGGAAAGGGGATATAGGAAATCAAGAAATGGAACATGATGAAAAAAAAAATACACATGAAAGAAATGATAGTAGAACATGGATAAAATAACATAAATAATATGCGATAAGGCCAACTCATAGGATTTCATAGGGATCTATTAAACAAGAGGAAAAAAAAATAAGGAGCGCAGGGGAAAACAATGTCATCCTATGGAAATTTGGGAATTAAACCCAACGCACTAAATCATTTGGATAAACCAAGGAAAAATGAGAAGAAATGATGGATAAAGTCTCAAAAACAAAATATTGAATATGAAATGACCCTCTTGGTCGATTCTAGACAATGAATAGGCCCCCCCAGATAAGTATTTCCACCCACAACCTAGGTTTTCAAATGAAGCTCATATCATGGAATATGTGAGGTCTTAATGCTCATGAAAAATCCAATATCATGTTACTTGAAGACACAAAATTTAATAAAACCTATATGAATATAATAACAAAACAAAATATGGGCTAGATGTGAAGTGGAGTTTGTTGGAGCCGAAGGAACCTTAGGGAACTTGGCCATCTTATGGGATCCATAGATTGTAACTATAGTTATCCGCTCAAGTTCTGAGAGAATCCTAATGGGTAGGTACAAAATGAATGGGTTAGTGGAAAGGGGATATATCACTAATGTGTATGGTTTTCCAAATCCGATAATGAAAAATTATTTTCTGGAGTCCATAAGCTTATTGGGAGGGATTTTAAGAAATAAGCCTT
>SNQJ01S0230261.1:5121-19412 GCA_010110895.2 Picea sitchensis
GACAGAAGGCCAGACATGTAATCCACTCAGATGGATTCCTAAGGCTTCTCGAGAGTAGCAAGAGGGATGTATAAGCCTTTCTTCTTGATGGTTGGTTTGGAAATGGCACAAGCAATGCAAGATCTGATATACTTGCTGACGGCCTGTCGAAGTTTTGGCCAATAAAAATGTTTTTGAAGAATGGCCACAGTTTTCTCCATGCCAAAATGTCCTTCCATCTGAATGTAGTGAGATTCCCAAATCATATTTGCATGCTCTCTTGTAGGAACATAGAGATGGTCTAGATGGCATAATAGTCTATCCTAAATGTGAAAATCAATGATAGTCACACATGTACCCAAGACCTGATAGGTGGTGGCCAAGTCTGGATCTTGATAATAAAGTTGGGGCCACTCAGATGCCTCATGTCCACAGGAATGGAGCATAGTGGTTAGTGTAGCCATGAGAGGTTGACTGAGGAAATCAGCGACATGATTTAAGATCCATGTCTTATACTCGAAGTTGGGATGGAACTGCTGCGGGTAGGTGGACCACTTCTGATGGAGGTCATTCTGCAATTTCCCCCATGTCTGTATGAATTGCAAAGGCTTGTGATTAGTGTGGATGATTGTATCCTTTCCCAGAATGTAATGTTTCCATTGATGACAAGATTGTACNCATAGGTGGTGTATTTCCGGACAACATCTAAGAGTGTCTCACTATGGTATGGCATCAGATGACTGTGTTGAGTGAGAATTTCACCTACAACATATTCATATGCATCAGTCTCAATCTAGAATGGTTGTTGTATATTGAGAAAGGATAGTACTAGAGCTGAGCACAAGCGATGCTTTAGATAATTGAATTTACGTTGTTGTTCCTTCCCCCTCACAAAATTTTCCCTGCCACCTCCCTTGGTCACCTTTTCGAGGGCCCATGCAATATGGGAGAATCCCAACATGAACCATCGATAGAAGTTGGCAAGTCCCAAGAAGCTTCGAAGCTCAGTTAGTGTGGTCGAGGCTGGCTAGTCACATATGACTTGGATATTAGCTGGATCAACATGTACTCCATGCTCATCAACAATGTAGCCCAAGTATTGGACCCTGTTCATGCCAAAAGATCATTTTTCTAGGTTGGCATACAACTTGTGTTGCTACAGAGTGCTTAGAACCTGTTGAATATGCTGCATGTGCTCCTCCCAATTTCTATTGAAGATGACGATGTCATCCAAATATACCACCATAAAAGAGTTAGTGAAGGGTCTCAGTACATCATCCATAAACATCATGAAATTTGTTGGTGCATTTGTTAAGCCAAAGAGCATGACCTGCCATTCAAGGATACCTTCTTTATATTTGAAGGTTGTCTTCCATACATCGGTTGGTTCGTTGGGAACTTGGTGGTAGCCAGACTTGAGGTCAATCTTGCTAAAGAACTTTTTCCCGTTGATTTGGTCAAGAAGGTCATCAATCATGGGAATTAGGTATCAGTTCTTGACTGTGATTTTGTTTAAGGATATGTAATCAATGCAGAGTCACCAAGTCCCATCCTTCTTCTGGACCAGTACAATCGGGATTTTGCTAGGGGACGAACTGGGTCTGATGTTCCCCTTTTGAATAAGATCTTGGATATGACACCTGATTTTGTCATTTTCCAATAGTGAGGGATGATAGATTGGTCCATTAGGTAGAGGTGAAATGGGGGTCAGATTAATTGGATGCTTGACTTGGCAGTGCGTCGATACCCCGGTGGGTGAGGAGAAGATGTCTCTATATTCTTCCACGATCGTTTCCATTTGATTATGCTACAAAGAGAGGCTTTGTGTAGAGGCAATGGATGTGGAGATAACCTTCTACTTACTGTGAGCACAGATAAAAAAGAAGACAAACTTATCGATATATGAAATGACCTTACTACATTGCTTAGCAGAGATTAAAGAAATAGCGGTAGGCGACGCTACCTCTAGTATCCTGTACAATTTTCTACCCAAATTAATAATAACACTATGGGGTCTAGACTCATACACAACATGCCACTTCCACATATATGGTTTTCCTAAAATAACATCACAAACTTCAAGGGGATAAATATCACACAATACCTCATCTTTGAAAGGCTTGATGTCATAGGGTAGACGACATAGTTGGATAACACAAAGATCTCTTCCTTGGAAAAGCCAGCCAGAAGTGTAGGGTTGTGGGTGCAATGTCGTTGGCAAGTCTAGCTGCTTGATGACCTTTGTTGAAATAGGGTTCTTCTGACTGCCTCTATCAACAATGAAATGAGGCAGATCCCCCTTTACCTGAATTTGTGAGTGAAAGAGGCATTCCCCTTTCTCTGGTTCTTCTGGTTAGCCTGGTCGGACTTTGGTGGTAGTGATAGTGGCACTGGGTTTAGCATCGATAATCTGCTTCCCTCCTTTGGGATTTGATTCAGAATCAAAATTGGGCTCTGACTCAGAAGCCTTCGTATTGACCACGAGTGACTGCTTGGAACAACATTGTTTAGTGTTATTCCAAGGGATTTTATGGTACTCACACCATTTTCCTGTTTCCTTCTTCATCTTTTCATTGCCCTTCTTTACTTTTGGATTGGATTGGTTGTCCTAAGAGTGGCCCTATTTTCTCTATCTCTTGCTGTTTGGGTTGGGGATTCCTTTTCCCTTCTTCGAATGTGGGGAGTGTTGGAACATATATATATTTCTAAACTTTTGGACTTTGAATAAATTTCATTACTGGTTAAATAAGAATAAGACACGCATGATATACATCGTTGATGAAGTCTTCCATATAATTGAACGATCCTAAATCTCTTCATATTTGTGGAGCCACCAAATGGTTAAAGAGCTAAGTTGCCAAAGTCTTCTTCAAAGCTTCGCTCTTCAGGCGTTTCAACAAATCATAACTTTAAAAATCCCGAAACCCGAATATATCCATTATCACATTTTCACCAACTTTTGAAAGACATGTTTCATGGTAAACATGTACGTTTTAAATCTTCCCCGAGTCAACACGTGGCACCTTTCTCTGAGATTTTAATCTAAAGATTCACATGATTCTAATTAACACTTAGCACCCCCCGTCCTCAACACGTCATCTAAAATGATGTCAATTTTGACACATCACTACAGGTAATAGCCTTTCGAGAATATAATAAGGAACTAACTTCAAATCCACGAAGCGGCAAAATATTGAAATATCAAATCTTAATTAATTAAGTTAATCGCGATTAAAGATAGTTAATAACTTCGTACTTTGGAAGTTCAGACGTTTATCATCCCTCACATCTTGAAATATTCGAAGTTCGAAATTCTGAAACATTTCAAAATTAAAAGGGGTTAATTAAAACTAAAAAAAAATTATCCGATAATTAATCATTTCGCGGTTTCGGGTTTCGAGGATTCTATCTCAATATACTCATTAAAATCTCGAAACCCAAATACCCAAAAATGTTTAAAGTTAAACATGATTAATTAATATCTTAAACAATATTATCTCATAATTAATTTCTCATGAGTTTGCGATTCAGGAATTTTCAAACCTGTTTCATGCAAGTTCCCGATCACGAACCACCAATATTTATGACATTAATCACAAGTCAATGGCAATGATTTCAATATAGATTGCAGATCACTGCCTAGATTTCCTCATTAAGGTAATTTAATTTTTCGTCAGTAAAGGTACTGGTAAATCAATATGCTTAAGGTGAATAAAAATATTGGATTTTGAATTATATTTTCATTCTCGCAAAATAACAAGTTTTAAGACAACTGCATAAGCTCACACATTATCCTGTAGTAGGTAACACAGTTTTGATTTCATTAATATCATGGCACCATGAAAAATGGATAAAGAAGATGGTGAGAACGTAAATTTGAACACATATGTTCTCTCAGAAACTTCACTGAGAGCCATAGATACCGTGAAATACTGGAGAAAGGTGTTCGATATTATACAACACAAGTTGATAAATTTCCTAGAGGATTCAGGCAATGAAGTAACCGAAACCCATGCAACTAAAATCAGGGATATAGCTGAGTCAGATATACACAAGATGGTTGTGCAACCAAGGCTCATGTTGTATAACAACATGATAGGCTGGGCCCTGGAGTACGTCGACATTTCAACCAGGAGCATTTGCAATTCATACAAGGTTGTTGTTGGGTCTTTTCGACTAAATCATATACAAGTAATGTATAAATTATCCCCAATTTTTAAATACAGTTACAATGTTGAATTGATAATGGATTTTCACCAACAACAGTGGACAGAGTATGGGAAAAAATACCCTGATTTAATCAAGGACTGGTGGGGGCATCCTGAGAAATTCAGAGCCGACACTCACATCGTATATGTCATAGCATCATTATATGTCCATATGATCTATGTGGATATGATTCTATGTAGGATATTTGGGAAAAAGGACTCCTCTCATTTTCTACTGGCATGGGTACCAATTATGCATGAAGTGGTTGAGGGATATTCTTTCAACTAGGCCAAGATGTTATTAGGAAACCTGGCCAAAGAAATCACAGGGTACCAATTGGAAAATTCCAAAGGGAAACTTGGTCCTTTCTACATGTTGGCATACATCATGGATGCCCTTTTGTTTATCACTCCTTTCCCTCTGATGAGCTAGAGTTGGAACCCAACCAATGTTGATCCTATCCATTTCTATCACTCCAAGTTGTGGGATGACAAAGCCAGATATTTCTTTAATGAAATATGTCATTATGCAGCGGTGTCGAGTCATATCACCCTATACTGTTTCCCACCTCCCAGAATTTCAAATAGAGTCATGGATAACCTGGGAAAAATAGAAAACTGGTATATTGAGGAAAACGTTTCCTATATTAGGGTTTTTGGGTGCGTGGTTCCCCCCCATTCTCTCCCAAAATTTTAACTAGATCGGTTGGTATGCCAAGAGCTTGTGGCTCTAGAATACGTCAAGTTAGTTGATATTGAGTTTAAGAGGCACGATCACCATAAGATTGTGGAATCTCACCTGGCTCAATACAATTTAAGAAAGTATGTGCACGAGATTTCCCCTCGGGATGAAGTATTCATGGGAGTCAGGTCATATGAGGAAGTACTAAGTAGAGTCTGAACTCTGTCTCTCGATCAATTAGCCAATTTTGACAATTTTCAGAAGCATAGAAAGAATAGTTTTCCAAAGGTATTACAAGGGGAGCCAATAACACCTTCATCTACATAGGAATCTATGCCTCAGGTATTAGAGGCAGGAATTTCTAACCAAAAAAGTACTAAGGAAAATCCAAATAATGTCGAAGTCTCAATGCAGGGAGTGGAGACTTCATTACCAAATTCACCAAGCACTCAAACAACAACTCATCTTGAAGATTTTCAAAAAAAGGGATAGGATACATCGTTGTCTCTACCAGATAAATCGGATACCAACACAACAAAACAACAACCATCCATAGAGATAGGTAGCCCCATTATGTCATTAACACCTTTATAGTTGAGTCAAGGAAATCCCAATGACCAAGTCATATTTATAGAGGACCTTACTCCGATTTCAGCCGAAGAAATGCCTCCTTCAGACTTCTTTTTTAGTAAGAAGAGAAGGGCCATAGTTAGAAGAGAATCACATCAAAAATATGGTACAACAGTCTAAAGTCAAAGAATGTTGTATGATGAATAGGGTCTAGATGATACAAAATTCTCTAGGGAAATGGTAGGCTCATTAGGTTCCTTTGCCATGGCCAATCAATGTTTAGTAGAAAATCTAACGAATTAGCTGAAACAGGGAAATCTATTGGTAAGGTAGTTGCAATACTAGATGATGACCATGGAAAGGGATGTTAGAAATAAGATGAACAAATAATGAGCTCCATCGAAACTCATAGGACAACAGAGGGTTGGTCACTCAGCAAGAATAATTAATCAAGAAACTACAAGCCAAAATATACTTGGCTGAAGGTACAACAATAGACATGGCAACTTTCCAAGCTCAAGCATTGGAAGTACATGAGAAGTCAGAATCAACCCAACAAGATCCTTTTACAAAAGTGGAAGCCATTCAAAATTTTTACTGGGTGGTAGACCTTTCCCTGAATAACATTTACATTAAAGAAATGGAAGCTCGTGCAACTCGAGATAAGTTTCAAAAGGATATCTTTCTAGTACCAAAAGATTATGTATCGACATCTCCTCAACTATCTCTATCTTAGAAAACCAGATGTAACATAATTTTGAAGGCCTACGAATCAAATATTACTAAAAGAAAAATATTGGCCAGAAAGGTACACAAAGCTTGTCTAGAAGAAATATCTTCACTAGACAATGGTCTACTTGATGTTGAAGGAAATAATATCTCTGAAGCCCTGGGGAATATTGACATAGCAATGAACCAATGTAACTCTAGGACATGAAAAGAAGAGGCCATGACCATCATCTAGTAAACGAACCAAATTGATCTTATCCAAATAAAAAAATGGATACTAAGTCCAAGCATGGAGTTACAAGACACATATTTGGGAGCAAAGTAGATACAAGAAAGGTTTCCCCAGATAGAAAATAAGTTATACATTTTTGAAGCAAATGAGGCAACTGCACCTTCTAGGTTGGTGGTACAATTAGTGAGCAGTTGCATCCAATGTGTCGAATACGGGAAAGCCAACACATATGGAAACAATTGATAAAACATGTGAATATGACTCATACAGGTCAGGATTAGATGACAACTATTTGCAAGTAAAGGATGAGGAGAAGAAATGCCTCTGCCAGCAGACGAAGAGACAGAGGAGAAGGCCAATGGAAGTTTTCAGTTTTACATATTGTAAAATTTAGTATATTTAGAATTATCAAAAGTCCAACCGTTTTGAGTTGATACCATTTTGTATAAAAACATAGATTAAAGACTTATTTATGGTTGCTTCTTGCCGATTGTAATAGAGAAAACTATCCTTGTAGAGTATTAATACAAGTGCAGACAGAGATTCCAAGTTTTCTTAAATCTGGGTTATGCGTTTCTTTTGTTTTCCATTTCTCAGCATTCCTTTATGTATTCCTTGATAAATGTTTGGTTCCAATTTAGTACAACAACTACTGTAACCACAAGGTATTAGTAATTTATTAAGTAAGCAACTTTTCCTCTACATTTATTGTGAGTAAATCAAGACTTGCTTGCTGTGCAGATTACTGCATTTTATGCGTTATTCAAGGTTACACTATCTCTTTTCCTCTACTAAACGAAAGGTAGGACTCTTCAGTAATTGCTGCCCTGCTATGAATTACAGTTTTCTATTTTCATCTCATACCATTCGATATTGCAATTTCGACTCGGATATGAAATACGACCTCTGTGCTGTCAAACTGTTAATTTCATTTCAGGAATTTTTCTCATACAACTAAGGTAGAAAAAGAACTTTAAAACACACTCAAAAACATACTCAAAAACATTCATGATGCTTGACATTATTCTTTGATCCTTAAGTTTAATTTCAGGAACAACATATTTTTGGTATCGTTGCCAGGGACGGAGAAACAAAGTTATTTTTCCCTGGGAGAAGGACAAGGTGAGATTCTATCTTTGATTCTGAACGAAGCTTGAACACTGAATTACAACTATTTTTTATTTTTCACTTAGTGAATCCACTACAAATAATATGGCATTTAATCAAAACAATACTAGAAGCAATCCAGACGATAGGTAGACCACACCTATATCTGGTCCCAAAAATTTATTAAAACCAAAGGGATACCTCAAGTCGACTACCACATCGACAGGTAAGAAATACCAACCGAAAATCACACAAGTCAATACTAAGGTTCCGATTGAAGAACCAACCCATAAACATAATATTAAACAAACACCCTCTATGGAGGCCTTGACTAGACAATATGAGGTTAGGCACGAGAACCTGTAGGAATTTGTACCCGAAATAAAGATTGAAATTGACACTTATGATTCTCCAAACAGTCTGAATAAAAGATCCCCTTCTATACTTTCTATCATTACTTTTATATCTACCCCATCCTTAACCAAAGAAAAGGTTTCAGTTCTCCGAAATCCTGAAGAGCGTACTTTATACCCCAATTTGTTTCCTGCTGGTTCACCTATATATACATCTTGTAACTCTAAAGAAACCAATCCATGTTTTCCTTTCCCTCCCTTTCTAGACTTTACTTTCCCTAATGATCATTTTCCATATTTCCCTTCGTTGCATCCCGAGGAAGTTGAAAATTCGCCACTTCGGTCCGTAGAAATTTTTGAAAACCCTCTTTTTAATTCCCAAAGTTCATCCCCTAGACTTTCAATGGATTTTGCTGGAGGTGGCGCTAGAGGAGGTGGTGGTGGAGGGGGAGGTGTTCAAGGAAAACCTCCACCCACTAGGATTATTTCAAAAGTAGCGACCATATAATCTCCCTTGGTCCTCACCCCCGCCCTTCATGATTTACCTAAAAATTATATGAAGAAATTACCAAAATTTACGGGAGAAGGATATTTAACTACCACAGAGCATATCACCTTTTTCGATCAATTTGCTGATATATTAGGGATTGAGCATGAAGATGTTTATTCCAGGATTTTATTTCAAACGTTCAAAGGGAAAGTAAGAATCTGATTTCAAGGACTCCCATTAGGATCCCTTCGGTCCTACGATGATTTAGAAAATGATTTTTTAAGACAATGGAGAGAAATGAAAGACCATATTTACTACTTGACTGAATTTAGGGCATTGAGAAAGAAGAACTCTGAGTCAGTTCTAGAATTTACTAAGAGATTTAACAAACTTTATCATAAGATTCCAACAAAATTCAAACCCTCTCAACCTGCAACGAAGGTGACTTTCGTAGGGGATTTTGAACCCGACTTCACTCTGCTTTTAAGAGAAAGAAGACCGGCTACCCTCATAGGGATGCAATACAACGCTATAGAAATTGAATCAAACATGATGGCATCTGGTAAACTAAAAGCCAAGGTTGAGACCTGAACTAAAGAACCTAAAAGCTTCAGGGAACTAGTAGGCCCCCCGGATCTGAGGTCTATTGAAGAAAAAAAGGATGACATGGCTAATATAATCAAATATTTGTCAAAAAACATTTCTAGAATGGAACTAGACCAAGCCAAACCTGATCCGTTTGCTTGAAAATATTTCAGGAAAAATCCTAACCCCGAGACCCAGCAAAGACAAGTAAAAAACAAAGATAAAAGAATACAAGGTCCTTTTAAAATGAATTTTTTTATAGGAGATGATATGCATAATTATAAGGGGCTAGAAGAGGATATAAAAAACCTTAGTGACGAAGACCAATAAACTCATCTAACTAGACAGGATTATGAAAGATCTCTAGACCAAGAGCCCATGTTTAGTAACAAGGAAAGTATAGATAACCTAGGAGAGTCTGCATATCAAGGAATCATTGAATACATTATGAAATAACTTCAACAGAAGTATAATTTAAGGCCCAGAGAAAAAAATACTACAAGTGTTCCATCAAAAAAGATTATATTAAGAAACAAAGTGAATGAGGCGGTGGTTACTAAACCACTAGTTGAAAAACAAGTTTCCCAAAATAAAATTCTTGAAACCCTAGCAAAACATGTAAATGTGTTGAACATGAAAAAAATAGATCTATCTAAACAATAATACACACATTTGCATAGATAATTGGAGAAAGAAGAAGAAGGAGAGAAAGAATAAAAGAATTCTCATTAACCATTATGTATAATGAATAATTTACACATGATATACTTTGTATATCTCAATGAGTTCGACTTGAGGTGAACCAATGCACCATAGTGGTGGTATAGAGTTATATGTACACACACCAGCAGTTACGAGAGTGAATTTCCACCTATTCTAGTCTCTCAGGCAGTTATGGGAGTGAACTGCCACCTAGTTGGGTTAACTAGTCAACTAGTCTTTAGTTAACTGTTTGAACATAGAGTAGTGAGGAGTTAACTTAGGGAATCAAGGATAATGCACCACTCTGGTGATGATACCAAGGCAAGGTCAAATTAGGATGGTGATTATCACAATGTTGCATGGTGATGATCTCAATGCAATATCTAAACTCAACTCAACTAGTCAAACTGAAGTGTCAATTGAAAGAGAATATTCTCCAGGTAGAATATTCTCCCCTAAAACATAGGAGATTATATAATGACTAATTTTGAATAATAAACAAGGAATAAACTTAGGAAAAATAAATCCTAAGTGTGTGTGAAGTAACTCCAACACCCCCCTTGAACATCACTATGGCGAAAATAAAGATTGGGTCCCAACAACGAGGCCATGTTAGGTATCCAAGTACAAAAGATACATTGAAAATAAAGTGAGGAAAGAGGGAAAACCTCAAGGGAAAGCCCCTCCCTCAAGGTACAATGTATGTAAAAATAAGAACTACAGTTGCTAGGAAACTGTGTCCTTCACTCTAAGAAGACCTCACAGAGAATGGAATTTCTGCTCAGTGAAGGTCTTGGCGAAAATGTCTATCGTTTGTTCTGCTGAAGGACAGAACTATAAGTCGATGATCCCATCATGTACTAAGTCCCATATGTAGTGCATGTGGATCTCTATGTGCTTCATCCACTACCCCTGAACTAGATCTTTGCATAACTTCAGAGTGCTCTAGTTGTCACACGAGATGACAATCGGTCGATGAAACTGAATGCCCAACTCAGTGAGAAAATGTTGTAGCCACATAGCCTGAATGGTTATGTTAACTACCCCTCTATAATCTGCCTCGGCTGATGATAGAGCAATGGCAGATTGCTTCTTGATCGACCAACAGATAGGCCCAAAACCAAGACTGAGTGAGTAACCAGATGTGGACTTGAAATCAATGCTATCGCCAGCCCAGTCAGAATAAGTAAACCCAATGAGATCTAATGTAGAGTCTGCTGCATAATGAATCCCAAAGGTGATGGTTCCCTATACATATCAAAGGATACACTTTGCATCTTTCCAATGTAGCTCATGTGACTCTTGCATGAACCTGGAAACTGCACCAACTGCATATGAGAGGTCTAGTTTGGAGTGTGTGAGATACAACAAGATCCCCACTAGCTATCTGTATAGTGTGTTGTCAACCAGTGGAGTCTCCCCTCCATCCTCAAGTTTGACTCCTAATAGGAAAGGATTCAGAGAAGACTTGCAGTCTGTCATGTGAAATCTCTCAAGGATATCTCGTGCATACTTGGCCTGAGACAGTTTGATGCCTGATGCATCCTGACTGATCTTGAGTCCAAGGAAAAAGTGTAGCAGACCCATGTCCATCATAAAAAACCTATCAGGTAGAATCCTCTTGACTACAACAATCACTGAAGTCGAGCAACCGGTGATCAAAAAATAATTGACATACAAAACTAAAAGTAGAAGTGAATCAACCGTTATGAGCATGTATACATTCGGGTCTGATTTACAATGTACAAAGTTCTGTGAAAATAGGTAGGAGTCCATCTTGGCATACCATACCCTCAAAGCCTGCTTGAGGCCCTAAAGTGACTTATTCAATCGACAAACCAAATATGAGTCTTGCATAAATCCATGGGGCTTCTCCATGTAGATCTCCTTAGAGATATCACCATGAAGAAATGCAAGGGCCAATCAAATCGAATCCATATTCGCTACTGGAGCCAAGGTCTCATCATAGTCAATACCATGAACTTGCTGAAAGCCTTTGGTGACAAGCCTGGATTTGTATCTCCTAATCTGTCCATCTGCTACACTCTTGGTCCTATAGACCCATCTTCTTTTGATAAGTTTCCTCCCAGAAGGAAGGGGAACTAGACCCCAAGTCTAGTTCTCGAGGAGGGAGTTGTACTCCTCCTGCATGGAAGATTCCCAAAAGGGATTTCCAGTAGCCTCTCCATAATACTATGGATATGAATATTGAACCAAGAAAGGATGCCTCGAAGGCAATGGTTCAGTGATAGTGAGTGAAACAGGAGGCTCCTTGAAATTAGATCGAGTCCTCCTAGTATTGGTTGGATCACCTACGAGATCCCCTGCATCCTGAAGAGTAGTTTGTGCCCACTTGGGCCTCTGCCCTGGCTCTGCAACTGCATATGACTGTACTGAATCTGAATCTGACTCTAAATCCTCTGAGTTCTATGAATCAGAACTCTCGTCTGAAGAAGAGTCGGCATGTGCATGCTCATCATCTCGGACAGGTGGAAGAGTGAAGGTGTCTAGATGCGGTTGTTGAAGTACATGCGAGACACCTTCCTCAAATTGGACACTATGCTCAATGATGAGCCGGTCTGAGGAAAGATCAATAAGCTGATATCCCTTCACACCGTTCGGGTATCCAACAAAAATGAACTCAGTACTATGTGGATCAAGTGCCTTTCTCTTTTCAGAGTGAATCCGGGCCCATGCATGTGAACCAAAAATGCGAAAGTGGGCCACTTCTGGTTTGAGGCCACTCCAAGCCTTGTAGGGGGTCTTATCCTTGACAAATCTATGAGGAAATATGTTTTGGATGTATGTTGCATAGTTAAGTGCTTCGACCCTATTATAACCCTATAATTTATAGGATCAANAAAAGGAAAAAGAACAAAAAAGGAAAAGAAAAAAAAAAGGAAAAAGAAAGAAAAAGAATAAAACAAGGCATAAAAGAAATTCAATAGAGCCCCATGTAATAACAGTGACTTCGTCCATACCTTTCAAGCATGGCCAAGTTCTTTTAAATTGATGTTGATAGGAATAGTGAATAAGCTTGGCTAAATTGTTTAATCTTAGCCAAGTGATCTAGGGTAGTTAGTGAATAAATCTAGCTAGACTGCCTAATATTGGTCAAATAGCCCCAGGATAGAGTAAGTTCTTAGTCCAACAGTTTAATCTGGGCTAATTTTCATAGGAGATTAGGTTAGGACATAGGGTAGTTTGCTTTATTTCAATAGAACTAGCTCGATGATCAATGTTGGACCTTGTATTGGATGCTTAAAAGGATGGTTTTCTAATCCCTTGGTCATAAGAACGCATGAAAGCTTTGGAAAAACCCACGATATGCACTTATCCTAAGTTCTCGGGGTGCATACACATTCGCGCTCACATTTATGCACTGCTCATGTATCAACGACTCAGATGTTCACACCCAAATCTACGATGGACAAGTTTTTTATGACCCCCCCGACCATTCTACCTTTAACGGTGGGGGGGGTCCAGAATCGGAGATAATGCATGCGCACATATGGATGACCCAAGTTTCGGTGCCTAGATATACGGTCTAAATTTGATTCTGGACCCCCCGGTTTGTTCTACCTTTAATGGAGGGGTGGGGGTCCAGAATATGTGTTAAATAAAAGCGTGTAGATCAATGGCTCAAGGTATTTTTTGGACCCCCCCGACTGATCTATGTTTAACGGTGGGAGGGGGGGGTCCGGAATGGAATTTTACTCTGGCAGTCCCCTATCTATACGTGGCATGAATCTACTGGTCCCGAATCCCACCGCCTCTTACTGTTTGACATACCTCATCACCTTGTGACATCATTATCCACCTTTCCATAAGAGTCACATACCGTAACTCCGTCAGTCCTCTCCCCTCGTTCACCCGTGCCAAGTATTTTCTCCATGGTCTTTTCCCCCAATCGATAACTGCCACATTACTCATCTGTATGCCTCATTCATTGTCACCTACCATCTCATGTTCTAAATGACCCATTGGCCATTTATTACTGGATAACTTATCCATTAACTAGATGACCTATCTCCCATGCCCAACGGATACCCATTTACTCAAAATACCCTCACCATTTCATTCCTTCACAATTTACCCACTCATCGCACCAGAGAATTTACCCCATTTTCCTCTCCATTACAATCAGTCACCCACATCTAAAGTCATCCCTGCTAACTTTTGTTTTATTTGCAGGTATTTTTATAGTAATGGTGCCAAAGTCAAAACGAGCAGAAGGTGAGGAGAATCTGTTTCTCCCACCTCCTATCGACCTCAACAAGATTCCTCTGGCCGACAAAGATTACTTAATTGTAGACATAAAATGCGATTTCAACTTTGCAGAGCTATACGCATGGCTTAAAGAAGTTTTCCTGGACCAGAGTGATGAAATTGGACTCTGGGAGTCCAACCTACCCTTGTATCTTTTCCCCCATGTTTGCACTCTTTTCGTCGATGTGTGAGCAAAAAGTGAGTGCTTACATGCCTAGTTGGGCTCTGCTAGTCATGAAAGTTGTATGGTAAAAGGTTAGAAAGAAACAACTAAGCTATTAACAAGAATTAAACAAAAACTAAAAGAAAACATGAGCATAATAACAAAAATAAAAAAACAAATGAAAATGGACCAATATCACCAATATATAGCTTGATCTGATTG
>SNQJ01S0230262.1:0-14290 GCA_010110895.2 Picea sitchensis
GACAAAAGCGATCTTGAAAGGACCCAACCATAATTTTTGAAATTTTGAATGTCTTCCCCTATCAGTGTGAGTTGAATCTCACAGCAATACTTTTTCATTGACTTTAAATTTGACGGTCTTGACACTCTTCCTGAAATACTTCTTAATAGTTTGTTGTCTCATTTTTATATTATCCAAGACAAACATCCTTTGTTCTTCTAAGGCTAGGAGTGCAATTATCCTTTGTGAAACATCAAAATAATTTAATTCTTTGATCTGTAACATCAACCTTAAGGAAGAAAGTTCCAGCTCAGTAGGCAGGAGGGCTTCTTGACCATAAACAAGATGGAAATGAGTGCAACCAATTCTTACCTTGGTGGTAGTTTGATCTGCGCAAAGGGTGTAAGTGAGGAGAGTGTGCCATTGACGAGACTTATCTTTGATGAGTCTTTTAACGATTCTCACCAGATTTTTGCTGGCCGACTCAGCTTTCCCATTTCCTTGGGGATAATAAGTTGATGAGGTGAAATGTTTAACCCCCAGTTTAGCTAAAAATTGGGTTAGTTTAGCAGAAATGAAAGTGGAACCATTGTCTGTAATAATTTCCAATGGAAGACCAAATCTAGAAAAGATGTTATTTTCAAGGAAATAAATTACTTGATCGTCTATTGAATGCTTAAGTGGGACAACTTCATCCCATTTTGTAAAGAAGTCTGTGGCTGTCAAAATACAAACTTGTCCCGTTGAAGATGGAGGATTAATAGGACCAATAAAATCCAATCCCCACTTTGAAAAGGGAAAGTCTGGGAGGATAGGTTGTAATGGCATGGCTGGAAGGCATTCTTTCCCAACAAACTTTTGACACTTGTCACAAGATCTCGAAAAAATGTAAGTGTCACGAAAGATTGAAGGCCAATAGTATCATTTTCTAGTAATATTGAAAGTAATGGTTTTAGCAGAAAAATGGCCTTCTACATGAATGACCGAATTTGAGGAACCATGAGTTTCTTGTAAAGTTTTTGTGCGTCCTTGTTGTTTACACAGCGAAGAAACACATCGTCAGCGGATCTTTGAAACAAGAAGTCTTCTATAATGACATATCTTGTGGATTCAAGACAAAGCCTTCTCCTTTAATGAGTGTCTAAGTTGTCTGGACATCTTTGGTTTTGTAAATAGTAAATTAAATTCTTTTACTAGGGATTTTCAGACACAGGAAGGATCTGGTTACTAATGTAAAAGAGATCTGATAAGGAACTATCCTCTTCATCAATTTCTTCACTATTCTCAACATGTTGAGCTAAGTGAAGGGCTAAGTCACATCCCTTGATAGTGGTAGAAATCACGATATTCAAATCATGCTCCTATATCTTGGCAAGCCAATGTGCAAACTTCCCTAAAATATAAGTCTGTGAGAGCAAAAACTTGACAGCAGGTAAAGGGACTTTTACCAACATATGCTTACCTAAGATGAAGTAGCGAAACTTCTCAACAACTTTAAGAAGAGAGAAAGCATGTTTCTCAATAAAATAATATTTAAGTTCATCATCAGATAAGATTTGACTCATGTAAGCCACTGGTTTTTCATTACCTTGGTCATCATTTTGCATGAGGACAACAAAAACTTCTTCCTCGGTGGCATTAGTATATATCGTGAATTCCTTCTCAAAATTCAGATTTGCCAAAACCGGTGTGGAACTGATTGCTTTCTTGATTCCTACAAAGCATTTTCGACATCATTTGTCCAAGAAAAAGAACGATCTTTCTTAAGAAAATTATGAATTGGTTTGACCATCACAACAAAATCAGGAACAAACCTACAGATGAAGTTAACAACCCCCATAAAATATTGGACCTCCTTGGAAGTGGGCATAGGCAGATTAAGGATGGAAACAATCCTCTCGGGATCAATGCTTATTCCTGAATCAAAGACAATGTGTCCAAGGAGATTTCCCTCGGTAATGCTAAAAATGGACTTAGCCAAATTTCCTACATCACATGAGAACTTTTTTCAGATGACCAAAATGATCTGATTGGATTTTAGAGTACATCGTTAAGTCGTCAAGGTAGATCTGAATGATCTTACTAATCAAATAGTCAAAATATATTTGCATAGCTCTTTGAAAAGTGACACCTACATTAGATAATCCAAAAGGCATACGCTCATAAGAAAAGGTACCCCAACAAGTAATAAATGTGGTTTTATATTTATCTGCCATTTTTACCTTGATTTGATTGTAACTGGAAAAATCGTCAAGTAAGGACATCATTTGTGACCCTGCAACTTGATGCAAAATCATTTCCATGTTAGAGAGAGGAAAGTGATCTTTTATACTAGCCCGATTTAATGCGTGAAAATCAATGCATAATTTGATCTGACCGTTTGTTTTCCGAACAGGAACCAAATTGGAAACCCATTCCAAATACTTGACCAGAAAGATGATCCCAACTTTCAAGAGTTTTTCCAACTTCTTTCGAATAGTTTCTTCCAATGCAGGGTTGATAGGTATTTGTTTTTTCCTAACTGGTTTTATGCCTTCTTTGATGGGGATAGCATGCGGTATAAGACCAGGATCAAAACCACGAAGATCCTCATAAGACCAAGGAAAAACATCTTGAAATTCACCAAGTAGCTTGGCAAACTTCATTTTCTCTTCATCGGAACATTGGGCACCTATTTTAACATTCTTCAGAGACTCGGGTGTCCCAATGTTCAAGGAGATGGTTTCACCCACCTTTCTTTTTGACTCCTCTTCTTTTTGTTTCTCTTTATTGCCTACATCACTCGATGAAAACGAACTCTCTATAGGATTCAATCATTTAGGAATCTTGTTATATTCTATGTATATAATTTCCTTGGGCTTAAAAGGTTCATTTTGAATGAAAGCACAAATTCTCTCATCATTAGGGAAGACCTACCAAGATTCTATATTGTCTAGGATATGTGGACGATCTAGAGATTCAAAAGTACAATTAGGTATGTGTGGAAGAAGTTGTCGATTAGGAGAGGCTGCAAAAACAGCTAACCGATCAACCATTGAGTTCAATTCCCTCTTAACATGAGTGATGTTGAAAGATAATAGGTTCGAGATAAGTTCCCAAATAGTTTGGGTATATCGTTTCATCGAATTGTTGCTAGGAGAGTATATCTTACGTGCGAATTTCACAACAAGCTCGAAATCTCCAAAAACTGAAAGGTGACCACAACCAAGATTATAGGTGTTTTCAATGCCTAATAATAAAGCTTTGAATTCAATGACATTGTTTGTGCAAGCAAACTCCAACTTGTAAGAAAAAATATGAATCTTCCCAATAGGAGAGTATAAGATTATGCCAGCTCTGTTACCTTCACTAGAGGATGAACCATCAAAGTGCATGTGCCACATACCATCATCCAAATCAATTTGTTCCAAGGGAATGTTATCCTCCTCAGAAAAGATGAAATACACCCCTAGGTCCTCTTTGATATAGTTCACATTAGGTTGTGGGACACTTTCTATGTAAGATGAAATCCTTCCCTCTCTAAGGACTATAATGTTCTTACCATTCGAGGAATGGATAAGTGTGTCCCATCAAGTGAGAGGTATCCACCCGTCAAATCTTTCCAATCTCTTCCCAAGATGATTGAGTAATTTCTTACTGGCATGTCAATTCCCTGAATGTTAAGGGTTGTCCTTATTTCAGGGTGTGCGCACAAAACTAAGGTCACATCTTTAATCTCGCCCATGGTTGTTTGTTGTAGACTATTATAAGAGAGCATGCTCCTAGCATTTTCATTTGTACAAGACAAGCCTATCTCTTCCATAATAATCTTCGACATCACACTTGGGCCCGAACCACCATCAATGAGGCAACAATGGACGATCTTATCCATAATCTTTACAGAAATATAAAAATGGGGATGTTTTACAGGGTATCTAAAGTTATGTACACCTACTTTATTTACAAATGAATCCTCTTCATTCACCTCTTTAGAGAGGTTGGCTACAATGTAAGCCTTTCCTTCCATGAATTGTTTTAGATGCCTTTGTTGTTCAGGGATGACAACCATGTCCATGAGGGTGGCATATGCTTTGATGTTGGCCAATTGATTTACAATATTGTATTTGGAAGACGGGATAGGGGAAGTTGTTCCTTGACTTTCAGGAACTTGAACAGTAGCAACTGGTGAGGAAGAACTCGGGTTAGAAGAATTTTGGGGAGGATCATATTTGTCTTTGGGAGCATAGGATTTGTTCCTACTATTGATGATCATGACATCCTCTGGCTTTGCAAAATCTAGGAAAACGATGGTAGTTTCTGGTATTTTACCAAAGATCTTATCTCTAGCTCTCTTCCTTACCTCACATGTGGCTTCCTCGTGGTGTTCCTCACAAACATTACACCAACTTCGAGGAAAGATAGCCTTGGGATGAAAATTATTTTCAATTGGGTTTCTAAAGGGGGCTACAGAAGAGGATGAAGTTCCAGGAGTTAGAGGGGAGACATTTCCCTTTCACTCATACGCTATCATACAATTATTCATATCTTGTACTAGTTGTAAGAGGGTGGACATCTCTGTCTATTTAACCAATTCTCCCTATGGAAGACCTGTTCTTTCGAGATGTTCTTCATACTCTAAACAAGTGTGCAAAGTGGAACCGAGATTATCAATGGATTTTTCCTCAAGCCTATGATGATAGGGAGAAGGTAATGCATTGTAATAATGCATGAACGCGGCTTGGTTATGAGGTCGAATGAGTTCAGGGATTTGATTGTATAACTTAGTGAAACACAAGTTGAAGGACTTGATGGTTTCACCATCCTTATAGGTGATGTTATCGTACTCCCGTAACTGATCAGATGGGATTTTAGATTTCCCATAGGTGGATCTGAACCAATAAACTAACTCCTCCCGAGTAGACAGAATCTTAGGAGGAAGGTCAAAGAAATTAGTCGCAACCTTTCCTTCCAAGGAATTGACAAATAAGCGCATGCAAGTATCATTGTCATTGGCTCCTATATTGTGACAAGCATTATAAAATGCCACTAGGTGTTCATTTGTAGTGACAGTGTTATTTCTCGAAAACCTAGGGAGATTCTCTTTGAACTTAGGAAGTGGATGAGTAACAGGTGCTAGGTTAAGAGGAGATGACACATGCCACGGTGTGGTTGTGGCGTCTTCTTCAAGCTGAAAAATCCCATACCTTTTAATGACTTTGGTGGGATTTGTGGTAGATTGGACAGGGATATGGTGGCTATATAAGCTACCAATCATTGACGAAGCTGAATATTGAGAGAAGGAAGCACTTCCAGTGCCACCAGAGCCACCACTAGATGCCATCTTGTGGATGATAGGTGAGGGAGAGAAAGACGAACTGGACGAATCAGACAAATTTCTCCTTAGAGCACTTTGTTGGGTTGATAACACAACACTCTTTCTTCTTATTTCAACAATAGGATTAATTTCAGGTGATAAGACTTTTCTTCTTCTAGAAACACGAGAGTCTAAGGATATGAAAGTAAGGCCAAAATTGAAGAAACAAGGAAGTTACTGCTGATTTCTAGGTTGTCTACATCTAGCTTCCCAATGTTCTTGGGCACTAATATCCTGTTCAATTGCTGCCCATGAATGATTAAGCTCAGCATGAGTATTGGCAGTGTCTAAAATGGCGTTGAACAAATTCAAAGCAATGTTGGTCTGATCTTGAAGACCGACCTCAATATTGGGCGGCCTTGCAACAAACACATTCATTAAGAAATAAAATAGTCAAAGAATCAATATCAGAAAAATAGATGTATTCGATGCTAATCAAGCATAAAAATTAACCAGAGAGATATTGAAGATCTCACCAGCATGGTCGCCAAATAAATGTTGAGAAAAATATATGAAATGATATTACTCAAACATTTTCAAATCCTGCTTGGTTAAAGAAAGATAGACGGGACTATCACCCTATGTTTATAGCCATCAAAACTTATATCCTAATTCACAAGTATTGTTTACAAGTGCTTAGGCTGTTTTTTTATAATTAAAAGCTTGCTGAAAAAATCATTTTTTATGTAATTTTCTGAACATATCAGATGTTGAAATAAATATAGAGATAGAAGTAAAGACATCAAATCAATAATCAACACATATGAGACATAAAACAATCATTTATTTCATTCTAATTCATCAAAGAATCGTTCTCTTTACAAAATTTCCTGAGGAAGTTTTGAACCAAAGTCAAACTTAGATGTCCCCAATGAAACATACAAATGGACTTTTGACAAAAAATAAAAAACTGAACTTGAAAAGATGGATCAACTTGCCACAGATTGTTGTCCACTAAACTCTGCACAATAGCCTTTGTCATTCGTGAAAAATAATTCACAAACAGACAAGTCTACACAGACTATCAAAGATAGATCAACACCTCTGAAAAACAAGTGTCTGAATGATGTAATTCAACCCTGAATCTTGCTTTCTACAATATGACCCTGCTATCATAAAAAAATATTAGGCTTCTAATGAATTAAGGAATGAATGAAAACTAAATTATCTCAACAAAAATTTAAGAACAAACCTTAGTATGCGTCTCCTTCTATTCTCTCTGGTTCCTCCCTTTCCTTTTTCCTTTAAGCAAATTATAATTGGTTGAAGTAGTTGAACTACTTCACTAGTTAAGTTAACTAAAACTCAACCAACTTTTAGTTAGGGGGGGAAATAATAAATCATAATAAGGGTTTTTAAATAAATAATAACTAGTAGGTGGGACCCCTTGTGACTCCCTTTAGTTTTTAACAATCATAATACAACTATTTAATTAAAAAAAACACCCCTCCTTGTGACTTCCATCATCAAATTCATATTTGACAATTTATCTCAATGATATATGAAATTATTTCCAAAATATATTACTCATATATCCAAAAATAATATGCTGTCCAAAATTTCTGAAGTCAATTGTTCTCAACAATTAATAAATAAATAAAAACTTAAAATCCATATTTCTCACTCTGAGATGCAATCCTTACCTTGTTGTTGTTGTCACCTTTTGACCTCTATGAATTAGCCTTTAGCTGTGTTGAGCCTTTAGGCCTAATCTCGCTGATCACATGAGAGCAATCGTCCCTCAAATGCATGCGGGATGATACAAATTTATCAGAGCCACCGGAAGGTGAGGAAGGGGAAGCAATGGCTTTTCCTTTGTCAGGGGCATGGTGGGCCTTAGTTTTCAACCTTTTACTTGCATGGGAAGACTGAACTGATGAGTGGACAGGGGAAACTTGGATAATTTGATTGATAGGCGGGGGAGTAGGTAAAGGCAAATTGGGCCAGCCACGATGTTGGGAGACTGTCAGGTGGACAATCTCTTGCCATCCGTCATTTTCGGGAACTTCAGGCTGCAATGAGACATGAGGGGGCACGGGGATACCAGGGACCTGTGGGGATTGGAAGGGAGGACTTTTAGGCCTAGGTTAGACCACTCCTTGCCTAATCCAATTAAAAAACCCAACTTGAAATAGTTGGCCTAACTCTTGCGAGTCAACATAAAAGTGTATAGAGAATCTTGGCCTTCTAGGGCCCCATGGCTACCCCGGCTGAAAAAGCTCATTTTTGTATGCATAATTGATTAGCAAATAGTTTCTTTAACATCCATACATGAAAAAGTCCTTTTAAAATATGAAATAATTTTTGGCTCAACAACATATCAGACTCATGCAATCCAATCCATACAAACTGTTTAATCATTGTCAATGAGCAGGGGGTGAACAAAGGTTCTAGGATATGCGAGGGGTTGTTTTGAGTGAAAAAATGTTAAAATGAGGGGGGAAATATCATGGTTATTTCTCATAGAAAACACAATCAAATGTAATGTAAATCGAAGAATATATCACTATAATCCATCCCTGCGATCTTAAACTGTCACAATACAGAGTTTCTTTTAATTATAATTAAATTTTAGAAATAGGGAGTGGATAATGAATATGGGAAGGAGGGGAGATTGTAATTAGAAAAAAGTGAAATAATGATAGGGAAAGAGAGCAGATACTGTTCATAAAATCAATTAAATAATCCATAAAACAATTCTATATTTAATGCAAACGATCCAACACTAACCAAATAATTACTGTGTATCATTTAACCATTTCTGTTTATTAAACTTGCTCACTATTCACATTTAAATCTTTAACATAGTGTCATCATACTCAAAATAATATGCCTTTCAAAACAACATGTATAAGAATTTTGTTTCCTCTCATTTGTCTCATTTAATATTTAAAACAAATTCCAAATGAACACACAATCACATGTTTCCACTTTGTTCAACATCAAAACATCATCCACTGTCCATGAATTATTTCCTCATATCAAGCCCATACATATGTTCTTTTAAAATCGTGCCCAATTCCATTCCTTTAATCAATTTAACAATTAAATTGCAATGAAACCATATTGTTATAAAACCCATGCCCATCATCTGATGGTGCAATCAAACGATATGATGCACTATATCCGTAAACATAGACAACAAACAACCATGTCACCACTATCAATCCTTTCAATTGCAATGATCTCGATTGGGCAATTTAAACACACAGTAACAACAACCATCATTCAACTTATACCATGTTGTAGGAAATAGACAGACCAACGCAGAATGAAAGAAGCATCGTTGTGACTTGATCAAACCATAAAATAATGTTGAGTTATCAATCCAAAAAAAGGAGGCAACAACTGTATGTCCAATTCCAATTCTTAAATCAACCAATTAACCTTGATGAGCTAATAATGAAACGATTATATACGAACAATAAAACCCACTATCAACGCTATTAAAAGAGATGAGCCAATAAACAACCATTGTCAACGCTACTCCACCAACTCATAACAGTCAACAATATACCCGACCGGAAATAACTGGTTCATTTATCAAAACCGGGCTTTGAATAATCAAGGGTGAGCTTTGAGTAATCAAGGGTTCACTCGATAGAACCAACACAGGGAGACTGGAGTCGACCACACCAACAACATGTGAGAACCCTTCGAGACAACATGGTGGACACACAGGCCACATTACCATTAGCTTGCAAGGAAGGGTGACAGTTCACACTAGGTAAGAGAGACTATGAATGGAGCAAAGGCTTCTTACTAGCCCGTAATAACACCGAGAACACGCAGGGCATAACCCTCGTGGTTTTCCCAATCAACTGAATAATGTTGATATAAAAACAGAGGCTTGAAACAATAACCAACCCTAAAGCAAGCCTCTTGGAATAATAACCATCATAACCAACTGAGCAGACACCAATAACATAAATGAGCCCACAACCAGGTGAAAACGATATGCAGTGACCCAAGGTGGTTCAAAATCAAGCACAACAACCCCATAACACCAAATACGACTGGGTATGTTTACAAAAACTGTGTGGAGACGACCAACAAGTCTGAACAGAATGAAACCCTCCAACCAAAACCCATAAGACAATAGAGAGCCTTCATGTATTCCACCACACAGAATCATCAATGAAATCATGACTTCAACTATCCAATTTTTCCATTTACAATGAATAACATACAACCAATCATTCCAGAGAAATATCACGAGTTTACATAGTTTCGAGTCTCAAGAAAAGCATAGACCAATACATCACCAAGCCAATATCTATTTCATAACCAGAGCGAGTTCATGGATGGTGAAAAATACATACCCGAAACCAAAAAGCCTTAAAAATGCGAGCTTGGCTGAGCAGTTCCTTCCTCACCTGAATATCCGAGCCTAACCACAGCGAAAACAATTGAACAATAGCCAAGCTAGGGTGATGACCAGTGGGAGAGGTATGGAGGGACGTGAAGTAAATGTACGTCTCTTCCATCCTCTACTCATTCAATTACTTAGTACACGCCATCCAACCATCAATTAATCCATTCAATTAATCCATGCATCGAAACTAACATCCATTACTTGCCAAGTGCACCAACCGATCCATACTAGCCACTAATCGAAAAAAAAACTATAATGTATATCAAATGCACCTTCATATAAATCAATGACATAGTATAGCCACTAACATCCATTAACATTGCTAGTTAGGACTAACAACAACCCTTTTAAATTTCAAATGCATATAATGTAGCATAGTATAGCATAGTTTAGTCTCTTCTCAGATTTTTTCATAGGTCTCTTTTCTATTGCTCTTATTTCTTGTTGTAACTAACATGTGTATTGTGTAGGTACAACATGTGACGATTTATGGCTTAAATAGAAATTCTATAACCGTGAATATAAGCCATTCATTCATAAAATTTAGATCTTAGAATAACAAAACCCACACATAGCACGCATTATCCATTTGCCATTATGTCCCAAATAAAACCAAGATTTCATCACCAATCGCGTAGAACCCTATAAGCAGTGTCGAACATGAGCATAAATATTTAATAAGAACCTGATATGATCCTCCAATCTACAAGGGGGTCCCACCTACTAGTATTATATATATCATTAGCTTATAAATAATAGTCTTTAACAATACTTTGCGGGTGAAATCCTCGTTGTGATTTTTATCGTCAACAATATTGTTGTGCATGGTTATTCTTCTTATGATATTGGTTACTGCAGCTATTGTATATGGTATTGTTGCATTGTTTATGGTTCAAGTACATGCTAAATTGAAACAAAATACATGTGCATGAGCTAAGCATTAAAATTCAACATGGTTTTAGAGAAGAGTTCCTGAAGAGCCATTGCATAAGCCATTGAAGAGCCAACCATCACCTTCTAGCTGCAATTGCAAAAATGACCCCATCCATAGTCAATCTAGTTTCAACACATTCCACTTGAACGTTGGGCCTAATTTTTTCATATGTGTGTATGACCTCCTTCAATGCACCTCCTGCAACTCTCATATTGCAAATCAGAGAAATTTTGATTTTTGGCCCCGAGGGTTTCTAGGCTTTCTGCAGTTCATTGAAGGATTTTTGCAGCTCACCAAGGTTCTTCTGAATTTCTAAAGGATTATTGTTGGTAGTCATAAGTCCAACGAAACCTAGGGTTTCTAACCCAGTCTAGACGTTAGGTTTCCTATCCTAGTCGTTTGGGTTTGTGAAGAATATGCAAACCATGATGAACCGAACTTTGGTGGAAGATAGGATTGATGGATTAAGAAAATTTAGCTCCTGGAAATCAAGACTACAAATCACTCTATAAGAGGATTACCTATTGAGCTTGATAGAAAATACTCTACCAGAAACAACAACCAATGAAGAGAAGGTTGATTGGAAGGTAGACGATGTCAAAGCAAGGAAGATAATCATCTATTCAGTAAGAGATCATCTACTACCTCGTATTGCTACCTTGAAGAAAACTTATGAGATGTATGATGAATTGAAGAATATGTTCCAGAGAAACAACAAAAACAAAGATCTTACATTGAAGCATCGGCTTCAAACTATCAAGATGATGAAAGATGACACCATTGCCACCTTCTTCATGAGGATCTCATAGATAAAATATCAACTAGGTGCCATTAGAGAAACCATAACAGACAAAGAACTTGTCATGACTACTCTCAATGCTCTTCCAAGACATTGGGAACCATTTCTTCAAAGTATCAGTGGAAGAGAAGAACTACTTGAGTTTGATCATCTATGGATAGACTGCACCCAGGAGGAAACCAAACTTATAGCCAAAGGAGTGCAAGACTCCCATCATGATGACAATCAAGATCTTTCTTCTCATGCAAAGAGAGGCAGAAGGAATAGAAGAAGTTTCAACAAAGCATTCAAAGACAATAAAACTTCATCATCTTCAGTTCGTGAACATAGAAAAGACAATTCAAAGATTCAGTGTTTCAGATGTGACAAGTATGGACACATTGCAAGAAATTGTCCTACCAGGAAGAAAGGAAGAAGACATGCATCCACTGCAGATGTTAATCCAAAACCACATCAGAGAGATGAAGACACAAAAGATGAAGCATTCTTCTTCATATCTATACTCTCAGGTATGGTTCCTACAAATAGTGGTGCCTCCAGGCACATGACTGGATACAAATAACATCTTACATACCTTGTTGAGAAAGAGTCTAATCTACATGTTGTACTTGGTGATAATGCCAGATATACTGTGAAAGGAGTTGGAACTTCTACCTTCCAACTAGATTCATACATACCACTTCAATTGAGTAAGGTAATATATGTACGTGGGATGAAGAGGAACCTTGTCTCTATTTCTTCCTTAGAGGATAAAGGCTACAAGGTTACCTTCTCTGAAGGAAAAGTTCTTGCATGGCACAAGAAATCACACGTGGATTCTTCCCGGGTGATTGGTGTTTGAGGAAAAAGTTTGTACAGATTAACTGTTCGACCAGTCCAGACCATGTTACATGATATTGTCAGCTTGAGCGAGCTATGACATAGGAGACTTTCTCATTTACATTACATATCCATTCTCACTCTAGGGAAGATGGTAACAGGGCTTCGATAGATACATGTTCAAATAATGGCGTTTGCAGAGATTGTGCTCTTGGCAAGAATGTCAAGGGGTCCTTGTGGAGCAGTGATAGTAGATCCAAGGGGATATTGGACTTGATACATACATATGTTTGTGGACCCATGACTGTTGCTTCCTTAAACAAATATTTGTACTATGTTCTCTTCATCGATGATCACTCTCGAAAGACGTGGATTTACTTCTTGAAGACCAATGATGGAGTCCTTATGAGATTTCAAGAGTTTAAAGATCAGGATGAAACCTGACTGGGAGGAGGATCAAGGTGGTAAGATCAGATGATGGAGGAGAGTACACCTCCAGGGATTCCAGTGATTTATGTATTAAGGCAGGGATCAAGAGGGAACTGTTCCTTATAACCCTTAGCAGAATGGGGTTGTAGAGAGGAAGAACATAACCATTATTGAGGCAACCAAAGCGATGATACATGATCAAAATATACCTATGATTTTGTGGGCAGAAGCATCCATGATAGTTGTGTATGTTAAGAACATGATTCCTCATTAGATTATGAAGAACATGACACTCGAATAATTTTTCACTGGATTGAAGCTCGAGGTTGGACACTTCAAGATATTTGGGTGTCCAGTATACTTTCATGTACCCAAGGAGAAGAGGACCAAGCTAGACCCTTCAAGCATAATGGGTACATTTGCGGGGTACAGTGAATCTTCAAAGTCATATCGGATATACATCCCTGGTCAGAGACAAATCGAGGTTAGCTGAGATGTCACCTTTGAGGAAGAGATAACCTTTTGAAAATCCAGAGAATATTAGATGGAGATTGATAGTGAGAATAATGAAGATACAATACCTTCTCCCCCTTCAACAGTTCAGAGGGAGACAATTATTGATCTAGTTGATCTCGTAGCTCTAGTTGATGTTCCTAGAGACATTGCAGTAGGCCATAAGAGGATTGCTTGGGCTTGACAGATTCTGCAGGAGGCAGAGGGACATGCAACTCCTCGTGGCAAATTTCGAGAGAGCAAGAGACCACAAATATTTTTGAGCTATATTTCAGTTATGAGACACATCATTGATACTGATCCTTCTTGTCATGGAAAAGAAATAGGTCAGTAGGTTTGGAAAGATTCCATGACCAAAGAGTATCATTCCATCATGAAGAATGATGTGTGGGGTGTTGTTCTGGAACCAAAAGGGAAGTTTGTAGTGACTTCCAAGTGGATCTATAAGATCAAACATGCATCTTATGGAAGTGTCGAGAAGTACAAAGAGATATTTGTGGCTAGAGGATTCTCTCGGGTGGAGGGAATAGATTATGAGGAGACATTTTCTCTTGTTGCCTGATACACTTCCATCCGTACGATTATTTCTCTTGCAACATCCATGGGTTGGAGACTACATTATATGGATGTGAAGATAACCTTTCTCAATGGTGATATTGAGGAAGAAGTTTACATCGAGCAACCAGATGGAGTCATGACACATGAGAAGGAGTCTCATGTGTGCAGGTTGAAGAAAGCCCTGTATGGACTAAAGAAGGCACCCCGTGCGTGGTATGAGAAGATTGAAGGATAATTAATGAGTTTGGGCTTCAACAAGAGTGTTGTTGATCCCAACCTATACTATCACACTGTTGGTGACAAATGTATGATTTTGGTCATGTATGTTGATGACTTATTCCTCACCGGTTCAAAAATACTCATTGTTGAATGAAAGCGTGCATTAGCTTCTGAATTCGAGATGAAGGACCTTGGTATGATGCACTACTTCTTGGGACTAGAAGTATGGCTGAGTACTGATGAGATTTTCCCAAGTCAAGGAAAATATACAATGGAGATATTGAAGAAATTCGGGATGATGGACTGCAAATC
>SNQJ01S0230263.1:0-14053 GCA_010110895.2 Picea sitchensis
CACTCACGAATTTATCCATAAACATCCTGCCTCGCCCTCGCTGTCCCTGCTTGCGGCTCAACTTCTCTTCGGCTTTTAGAGCCATCTGGTACGCATCCTTGACCGTCCTGATGGTCAGCATGCTTAGCTTGTCCTGAATGTCATATATTAGACCATTCAGATATCTTGCCACCTTCTCATCGTCACTCTCCCAATGACCTGCTCGAATGTTGAGCCTATAAAATTCCTCGGTGTACTCCTTCACCGTCATCAACTTCTGTCTCAGGTTCTGCATCTACCTGAACAGAGTGATCTGGTAGTCTCTGGGGATGAACTTCGCTTTCATCTTAGCGATCATCTGATCCCAGCTCTTGATTTTTTGTTTTCCTTTGCAGCGCCTGTAAGCCTGCAACTCATCCCACCATAAGGCTGCATGTCCTTTCAGCTTGGTAACAGCATGCCTTACCTTCTTGTCCTCTTCGATATCCTCATAATCAAAGTAGGTATCGAGTGCTCGGATCCAATCCAGCAACTCTTATGCATCTAGACTTCCCTCATAGACGGGAATGTCCATTTTAGTCTTTGAGCTCATCCTGGCGATAGCTCTGATCAACCTTTCTGTTGATGCATCCTCTGCTGTGACCTCTTCTGCATCGTGTCCAGCTTCCTCTTCAACTTCGAAATCACTGAACTCTCTAGCGCCAACTCCGCGTCTCTGCGCAGTCTCCATCTCCTCAAGCCTTGCTCGGAGATCTCGCATCTGACGCTCTATTTCCGGATTCCCTGCCGGTCTACCCCTTCTTCTGGCGTCCCTGTCTTCTTGATCAGGTGACTGCCTTTCTCTTCTCGGTGGCATGATGTCTTCTCTGTTCCTCTTCTGCTATAGAAAGAAAAAGATGTCCCGCTCTGATACCACTCTGACGCAAGTCGTGTGTATCAGAGTGCTTTTCTTTTCTCCTTCCCTTCTCTCGCCTGAGATATACAGACAAGATTTCAGGCTCTGATACCACTCTGACGCAAGCTCTGCCCTCGGCAGCAGCCGCTCTCACCAGGAACTTATTCTTCCTACCCCAAAGAGTTATAATACCCTTCAAATCCCGTATCGAGATTTCTTGTCACCCACAGGACACTCTTTTGATCTCCCGGCAGTCACCTCGGGAAATTGGGCTTCGCGATATCGCGAACCCTGTGTGCAAGTTCTTGTGCAATTCAAAACCCCGAACCCCGATGGTCAAAGGGTCAACGTTTCACCTCCGAGGATTTCCCTATCGGGATATCGCTACTCGCGATATCAACGCTCTGTATTTGCAAACCCCAAGTGCCGAGGTACCGATTCCCCGATACAATGCCACCTGTATTCCACTATTCTCCGGGGTCCCATGCTACCACGCCACTTCAAAATTTCGCGGATCGTGAATCCACGATGAAAGTTCCCTTGTTGTCGGAAACCCCGAACGCCGAACCTCGATTCTCCGTCTCCTCGAGATTTTTCGCCACGTGTCCCTGATCTGATCGACGGCTCCCATTGATTCAGGAAATTGCGAATCACGATTTCACCGAGCACGAAAATCTTGCCTCGTCAAACGCCGAACGTCGAGCCCCGATGGGCTTCGATCCTTCCTGAGCCTACAGGTTAACTCCCTCGCAGCTCCTCCCAGATCCAACGATCAGCGGGATTTCGCGACTCTGCTTTGCGAATCCTGTCCGTCTATTCTCCTCTTTGGAGATTCCTCCTGGGTATGTTCCCATAGCCTTCACGGTGGAACAATCCCCCCTGAGCTTAACAATCTAGACTTCTTCAGAAACTTTTGTGCATGCTTCCTGTGCTCGACCTCCAACAACTATCAAAGTGTTGAAGTCACCTGGATTTTGTGTACTCGCAGACACAGTAATCCCTATCTTCCTGTGTTCAGACTAACTGCTGAGACTTATCCTTCGACTTGCACTTCCCCTGCACGCTCGAAATAACCCAATTCAACTCTGGGCGAGCGAGAATAAGAGTTTAATTGTTGAGCCTCATCAACGCACTCTATGCGGATGAATTCAACTGCACTCTATGAAGGAATCTCCTGGCTCAGACAGAGAAACAATTGAGACTTATTCTCTCATTTCCTCAGACTTCAAATCAACCATGAAATCACATACACAACATATCAAAGGAAATGCATGACAGAAACAAAACATCCATGAGCATAATATCAATACAGAGAAACAACACAAACCATGAAGTTGAATCAAAGCTCTTCTATTAATTCAATCTGTACATGGGGTTCTTCATACACTTCTCTGCTCTGCTCTTCTTGCTCCTGTTTGATAATTGAATACAATGTACAAAGGAGGGTGCCTGTATTCCGTTTGCCCTCTCGAAATCTGAAACTATCAAATCTACAATAAATTCCTATCTAATAGCATTAAAACTAATAAATGCCTTCCTATCTTCAATACAATACAAGTGCGCTTCATTACATTAACTCATTAATGCTTGGCGCAACAAATATCAAGGTGAAAATTCAAAAAGAAGTTTGTTGGCTTGTCCAGCTGTCGTTCCCGGCTCCACGCGCTGGCTCGCTTGATGAGTGAGCGATGCTCCTGCATCACAGGTTGTCGGTGTACCTAGAGCATGGGTATGACTCTTCCGGCGTCTTGCCAATGCCGTGGTTTGCTATCACAAGACTCATCCAGCGCCACAGGCATATATGTCATGGGACATGTATATCGGCTTGTATATGTATTTTTGAGCGTTTTAGCCCCAATTCTGTAATATAAAACACCATATTTTTTGGAAATATATAAAGAGGGATCTTCGACTGTACTTATATCTTACAATATGTACATTGATTTAATGGTTTTCTTTGCTTTATTAATGTGACAAATGCCAATTCAAAACATAATTAGTGTAGGCATCAGATACATGATTAGAGATTCTAGGAATGTGAAAGTATGTAATAAAATCAAATTGTTGTTCTAAAAGACGTACCTGTAGGAAACAACGGAGTAACGTTGGATCACGGACATGGTAACGACCATTCAACTGACATACGACTAACTAAGAATCCAGGCGCACCTCTATAGATTGAATACCATGTGAGATAACATCACGCAATAATTCTATGACGACGCTATATTCGGCCACATTATTTGTGGATGGCCCTAGGCATACTCCACCTGAAGACACCAATAGACCCTCGGGTGAGTAAATCACCCAAGCGGTGGAAGCTAAGTTCCGTGTATGATGATTGGCTCCGTCTGCGAATCCTACATAGACCAAAGACTCCGTTGACATCTGCCAAAAAAAGGGAAAACTCGATAAGAAAGCCAAAGACAAAAAAGGGGAAAAGGTGTATATGCGCTAAATTTACATTAGTATACAAAGGTTTTTGCCCAATCCTAGGGCTCAAGTGTAATACCTTTTTAAGTAGAGCCCATTTCTGGGCTCAGCCAATTTATTCCCTTCATAATCTTCCAACTCGTAGGATGCTTTTTCTAGAACACGTCGCACGATATAAGGACCGTGCCACATGGGTTTAAACTTGCCTACCCATAGCATATCTTTGGCTTGGTCATACAAGAGGACCAAGTCACCCTCAACATACAATCGGGGACAGAAAAACCTATCGTACTGAACCTTGACACGTTTCGTGTTTGCCTCAATAGTTGTAAAGGCATCCCGACACTGTTCATCAAGACTCTCTAGGTGTACAAGGCGTCAATCTAAATATGAATTGTCAGGTAGGAGATCAACTGCCAATTTGAGATAAGAGATTTTGCATTCAATGGGAAGTATCGACTCCACATCGTGTACTAACTAAAAAGGAGAAAAATCGGTGGCAGTCTTAACCGAGGTTCCGTATGCCCAAAGTGCGGGATATAACATGATGTGCCAGTTGGAATTGCTCCGACTGACAGTTGTTTGCAAGATGGTCCTGAGAGACTTATTGATGGCCTCTACTTGCCCATTTGCCTGGGGGTAATAAGGAGATGAGTGATCATGTTTAAACCCCAACTTAGATGCTAGTTCTATTATCATTTCATTTTGAAAATGACTACCATGATCAGTGACAATCTCACTTGGGATACCGAACTAGACGATAATTTGATTGAATACGAAAAATGTTGCAGTCTTCCCATCGGATTTCATGGTAGGCATGGATTCAACCCACTTGGTGAAGTAGTTGATAGCCACGATAATGTTTTGATGCCCCCCAACCAAAGTTGGGTTGCAATCAATGAAATCTACTCCCCACTTGGTGAAGGGACCGACGATAATGACTGGGTGAAGAGGGGCTGGGTGCAAGCACATTTTTCGAGTGAACACCTGACAGGGGTGACACTTCTTAACCACTTCAATATGATCTTTAAAGATGGTGGGCCAGAAGTAACTGGCTCACGATATTTTTTGGGCTGTCGCAAGCCCGGATAGATGACCACCACAAGCCCCTTTGTGGCAATCATTAAGGACTAACTCAGCTTCCTCATGAGTTAAGCAACGACGTAAGATACTATCTATTCCTCAACGATACAAAGTGTCGTCGATGATTGTATACTTTTGGCTTGGTATCTAACATGTCATCAATCATCTCGCGAGAGATGCTGAGCGATCTTCAAGGTTTGAATATATAAAAAAATATCTCCATACCAGGGATCAGACGATGAGACGAGGAAAATGTGTTCATCTGCAAATGAATCGACATGAATAACATCTTCGTATAATTGTGGGAAATCAGATATTAACTATGCAAAAACTAGTGATTTCTTGGACTTGGCCGAAACAAAGTCGAGATCAAATTCTTGTAAGATGACAATCCATTTATTATATTTTTCGCCTATGATACGTCTAGTGAGGACATATTAAAATGGATTAACATTGGCAACCACAGTAGTTTTGCAAAGAAATATATAGTTTCGTAAACGTTGAAGTACGTGGACAACAACCAAAGCTAGCTTTTCAACGTGTGAGTCATTACGTTCATGACCGAATAAATTTCAATTGAGATAGTAGATGACGTGCTCATGGAGCTCATCATCCTCCTGAACTAGAACCATACCAATGGTCTCTTCAAATGCGGCGATATACACCAAGTAATCTCTACTGTAATCATAAGATTTCAGTAGAGGGGCCGATACCAAGGCTTTCTTTAATGCGTCAAAAGACTGTTGGGCTCGTTCATCCCAGATAAACAGGGTGTCTTTCTTTAATAGGCACATGAAACCCTTAGTGATATTGGCATAATTCACAATAAACCGACGCAAAAAGTTATCTTTCCCCTATAAACCTTGAAGTTGTCTAATCGTGTGTGGGGGAGGCAATTGAAGAATTGCCTCAACCTTAAGTGGATCTACCATGATCCCTGTCTTGGAGACTAAGAATCCTAAGAGATGGCCAGATCTAACAAAAAATATGCATTTATGAGGATTGAGTCAGATTCTATAGTAGCGACATCTTTCAAAAACTAGTCGAAGGTGCGTAGCATGATCCACTCTCTTGCAAGAGTGAGTAGCAAGATCATCGAGGTAAGGTTCAACTATGTGTTTGAGATCATGAAAAGAGAAATTCATGGCTCGTTGGAAGGTTGCTCCGACGTTTTTCAGGCCGAAAGGCATTTTCCGGTATGCAAACGTGCCCCAAGGACATATGAATTCCATCTTATGTTGGTCTTTAGGTTTGATCTGGATTTGGTTATAGCCTGAAAATCCGTCCATAAAAGAAAATATTTTTCTTCCCGCACACTCATCGAGAATATGATCAATGAAAGGCATGGGGAAGTTATCTTTAGGACATGCCTTATTCAGGTTGCGAAATTCCATACACACCTAGATGGTTTCTTGCTTTTTATTCATGGGAATGGGGTTGGATACCCATTCGGTCAAGGGAACTGAGTAGATAAAGCCGACATTAAGTAGTTTCTCTACCTCTGCCTTAATAGCGGGGGTCTTCCTAGGATTAACATCTCTAAGACGTTGTCGAACGGGTTTAGCATCCAGGTAATTCCTAATATCATGTTCGACAATACGGCGGTCGATCCCTGACATCTCTTCATATGACCAAGCGAATATGTCTCGAAATTCTTTGAAGAGGTTGGTGTAGATCAGAATCTCTTCTGGCGAACAATCTACACCTATATTTACATTTTCGATCTTTCCATGGGTACGAGTGATATCGATCTGGACGGTAGGATAAATACTCACCATATTCCCTTCAGCGTAAATTCCATGTGTATCAAGTGGAACTACGACGTGCCTGACTATCTCACTCAGGGTAGATCTAAAATCATCTCACTCAATTCTTTCAAGACTTGGGAGAAAATAAGATCGATGATGCATATCATCCCAAAGTCTCTCGAAAACATTCATGGCTTCAAGGATGACTTCGTCTGAAGGCAAAGTCTCATCCAAGAAATCATGTGAACAAGATAATGAAGTGGCCCACACGGGTCTAAGAACTGGATCCTCCTCGACTGTCTGCAAGGGAACAAGATTAGGATCAACAGAAGAGTCAAGGATAGCTTGATATGCAATCTCTGCTGCCGATAGTGGCATAGCCATGACATCATGCGACTGACCTTCAATCGACAAAGTCGGAGAAGATAGGGTCCAAGGGTCACTAAAATAAGAAGTGCGGAAAGGGATGGACTTCTCTACTGAAGAGGGTGTACTGGACATGGTGTAAATGTGGTGAGTCGATGCCGAGAAGTCAAAAGTACCCATGAGGGAAGAATACATTTCGACACCAATATTCTTAGTTGCCGGCTGAGAATTGTCAACCACAGGGATCGATGGTCCCATAGATGCATTCGTGCTAGAGTACGCAAAGGATAACTGGTCGATCATCACAATATCCCCCTGATGAGGAAAACAAAGTGTACGGAAAACGGACGATACGACAACGACCATAACATAAGTCCAATTGTGACCTAGTAACAGGTTATAATCGAGAGGTGCATTAACTACCTCTACTTCTACCTCTACCGTCTTCCCACCTAACTGGACCGGAAAGGTGAGGAGAATACCATGAGGGTGGAAGGAATGACCGTCAAATGTGGTCAACATGGTCGATGACTTTGAAAGGGTTGGAGAACCGATAGCTTTCCAACAGACTAAGGACATCATGCAAGTGGAAACACCTTCATCAACGACCACTCGTTTGATGGTATATTTAGAATACTCCACATGGATTTGGAAAGCCACATGGTAGGGTAAGCGAGGCTTCACGTCCATGACATCAAAATTGATGATCTTCGAGCCACTAGGTTCTATAGCTACTAAGGCAGAGAGTAAGGCATTCCTTTGTGATGGACACATCTGGAGTACCTCCAAAGCAGACATCGTGCAAGGTGTTTGGTCCAGATCCTCAACAATAGAGTAGTTCTAGGTGGCTCTAGCATTAGGGTTATGGGTAGAGCGCTTGAATACTCCTTTTGGAATACGAAGCGGTGGCTCTAGTTTCTCGATTTATAAATTCATCTCTAGGGGTGGAGGAGGAGATTCTAGGCTGGTACTATCTTTTGAAGAGTCGTAATCTCGAGAGCAAGTGGCTATATCAATTTTTGCGTCGACCATATTGATACAAACATGGTCGCCATCTTGCGGTGGTGGGTTTTGACTCCCACCAGACGCATTTCCGGCATTCGAAGAACTCGAGGCTAAGTGTTGGTTGTGAGGAAAAGGATTCGTTAGCACAGCGGGCGAAATATTTAAAAGCCTCATAGCCTTTGCAAGTTTGGGGCATAAGTGTGTAAGGTGATCATCAGTACAAAGTTTACAAGGAAACTTAACCTTACGCTTTTCTTTCTTGCCCTCTCCATCATTATCATTATGTTTTCCATTATTATTCTTGTCCTTGGGTTTATTATTCCCACCTCTACGATTATTTTGACCTTTCCATTTATTCCCATCTAGTTGCTGGTCACCATTTGGGTTTTTTGACGACTGCACAGAATGTACATCCGCCGATTGGGTGGGTTTGGAGGATCCAGATGAAGATGGTCCTCTGACAGACTTCGTTTCCGAGTCTGTGGACTTTACATTGGTGGACCCCACAATGCCATCAACATAGGGCCCAGGACTCTGTCTAGGATCATGAGTCGACCGCGGTGTGTCGGGAAGAAGGCGGTATAACATCCCAGACTGAGCATAGATCAAATCGAATTGTTGGGCTCTAAAAATGGCGTCTTCCTCATCGAAGACCCCGGAAGTAGAAACCTCCTTTGAAATAGGAGTGTGCAAAGACTTTAAAAACCATTCTAAAAGAAAGGACGAGGGTATGGGAGTCTTAACTAATCGTCTTCGCCTATGCCATTCTTGGATATGGTACGAAATATGAGTGATGGTACCCTGGCGTAAAGTTGACAAAAGTTCAAGGCCAACATCGTAACGAACAGGTAGTTGAAAATGGTTAAGAAAGGTTAGCACTAACTATTGAAAAGACCCATATGTCCCCCTAGGTAGCTCAATATACCATTGTGACGCAATCCCGATAAGAGTGAGCTGAAACAATCGTAATCTAATAGAATCGTAGTAGTGAAAAGAATTCGATGAGCACTAGAGATGAAAAGTAGTGACGTGATCACCAGGGTCCTCACCATTATTACCCTCAAACTTTGGAATGTATGAAGAAAGCTTGGTGGGGACAGGGGGCCATGTGGGATCATGATTAACTGGGTCGTTCATTAGTTTAGACAAATTTGGCATATTAAGCGTGGCTAGAAAGGGAATACGGGGTTGCGACACTTGACCCCATCCTCCTGCAAAAAACTGAGTATTAGGAGCTATGTTCCATCCAGGATTCTGGTAAGGACCAGAACCTTGTCTGAAATTAAAAGACCCTCCTCCAGGCGCATTCGTGAAATATGGATTGGGCATCATTCTAGCAGGAATGTTCTGCTAAGGGTTATGAAAATTTCCCCTAGTTGGATTAGCTCCAAACTGAGGGCTATTAAAACTGCCCCCAACTGAATTAGATCCAGGTTTGGGGGCGCCCAATACATAAGATTAACCTCCTCTAGGTGGGAATCCAGAGGATTGAAGTGGATTCATTATGCCAAAAGTATTGGTCGAATTCGACATCGAGGGGATAGGGATATAGGGCAGAACTTGTCTGCCAACTTGGTTGTTCCATCCCTCCATAGAAGGATTAGACCCGGGATTAAGGAAGGGGACACTTCCTACATTAGGATTCACTTGGGGAACATGAGATCTACCAAACATAAAAGGAGTGTAAGGACGTGTAGTGCCCCCAGGTCCAAGGCTAGCATTATGGCCAACAGTTGACATGACAGTCGAAAACTGCGAAGTGAAACTTGGCATACCATAAGAAAATGGAATAATAGCCATGGGGATGGTCTGAACATTGTAACTTGGTGAGTGTCCAAAACCCCCAAAAGGGTTAGAGGCAAGAGACGAAGCATTGACTACGGGCCGAGCCATAGTACCGGTGTAGGCCTTCAGCACTGCAACTGTAGCGGTTGCAGGTGTCGAAGGAGTGGAATTAACTATAGTGGGATTGGTAGTTGATGAACTCCCAGTGTTCTGAAGACTAGACTCAGTACTCATCCTTGTGGGATCACAAGTCTGAAAAGTGGATGTGTGTGTACTACTCCTGATAACTCTATGCCTTTTAGAAGGCAATAGCTCAAAAACCAGTGGTAACTGTAACAACCGATGGGACCTGCGAGGAAGCTGGTCCGACTCCACGATGACTTATGACTCTCAACAAATAAAAATATATCCTAATGCCAACTAGTAATCAAAGAGCATACCAAAAAGTCAAACGACCAATATGCATGAAAATAGGATAAAGTGGTTGAAAGACCTCCCTCACTAAAGAAGGTATGCCTCGTCCAGGAGGGACTTGATACTCCCTGCTAAAGTTTGGAGGTAACATAATTAGTTATAAAGGCCCTCGTAGGCTTAACAACCAGTCAGTCAAATCCCCCCGGAGAGGTAATCTTCCATAAAGGTTATGTGATGTCTGACCCCTATCTAACTCAAGATACAAGAAGAATAACCCCTGCAAGTAACCTATGAGAAACCTAAGTCAAGAAACTAATCAACCATTGTATAATCGATGCATAGGCGAACATTTGTAAGTCTGGATTACCATATGGGTAGGGTAGAAAAGCCTGAAACCTTGAAATTATCGCCTCTCATAGAGTTATGGATACTAGCAAGATCCCCAAATACGAATAAATCCATAGAAATATTTCTGATGCTAGGTGAGTATCCAGGGGTTATCCCTTCAACATACTTCGCGCAACCTCATGCTTAACTCCGGTGTGAGCGGAGCCTCCTGATATTACCAATTATACAATGGATTTTTCAACTCCCTGTCTCAGACACATACGTTAATTTAATTTCCTTGGAGAAGCTTACTCATAAAATCCTATTCCAAGGCACTAAATCCTAGGCTAGTTTGTTCACCCTAAACAATAAAATCGTTACTAATCATTTTTAGTTTAAAGCGTAAATTTTATTGGCTGTGATTACTCAAAAAGGTATGGNATAAAAATAGATATAATGAAAAGCCTAACTTTAACTTTTCAGTGAATGATATGCCAAATAAAAATAGTTCCATCTTCAATTTTAACTCTGCAACTCAGAAGTAAAATGTGATCTTTCACTAAATGTGTTAATCTAATGATAAAGGTTCCAAGACAAAAATACCAACCAATGCAAAATACCTATTTTTTTGTATTTTCAACGTATTAAAAAGAAAATGCATGGACTGATAAGCGAATTGATATATAACTTCTATTGTGTATAAAAGAAATCACTCGAGCAGAATACCAAGTAGCTAAGCAGACAAACCAACTACCAAGGAAAAATCAAAAATGAAAAACAAAGAGAAAGACATCGCCCAAAAATTCAACTCCAAACAAGTTTCTTGTCATCCCAGATAATCTCAACAAGAACCACAGAGACCAAAGAAGGCTCAGTGATCCTCAAAACCTACCCAACAGTCACTAAACCAAACAAGCAAGCAAGGGAAAGTGGTACACGCGATTGTTCAAGAGAAAAGGGTGTATATACGCCTCTTGCAGTGGGACAACAAGCATGTATACGCGACTATCAAGGAAAAAAGGGTGTATATCTTTTAAAACAAGGCTAGGCAAGGGTAAAAGGGTGAAAAGCTCAGACCCAGAGTGAACATATTCTATCCAACTATGATACGACAAGAAACACAAAGGAAAAAGAGCAATGTAAGAAGAAAAAATACTTCAACCCTTAGAAGGAAGATCTATCCCTAGTGGAGTCGCCAATTCTGTTACAAGAGAAAAACTCTCTATGACCAAGGGTAAACCACAACAAATAGGTATGACTGCAGAAATCAACTCAATTCCAACATGTGCTATATAAACTAATGTGCAATACGAGGAAGAAGCCTACCTCGATTCAATCGTTTGATGTCGTTCCACCATTGAGCACTTTGACCCAAAGCTTTACACCTACAAGAAGTTCTCAACAAACAAGCAATGCAAGTATATAGTGACAATATATAAAATGAGTTAGCACATCAGATAACACAATCCATTAATAAACATTACAAACATGCCCATGGATAATAATCATATATTTTCAAGATATCGATCGGACGGGAAATGAGTATTTCTGTTAATAATTGATAAACAAAAGTATCAACATTACAGACTTTCGTGTCGGCACGGTTCGAAACCAAGAAACCAAGTTCCTTCCAACTGGGTCTCCACCACTTCAATCCTCCACCAAAGGCAAGCTCATATAAAAGAGGTAATGAGGTCCTCTTGACAATAAGGAAAGAGCTTGGGGGCTGAACATTGTGTTCAGACTTGAGGGACAAAGGGATACAGACTCAATGTGAAGTAATTTCTCCAAAGTAACTTTTCTCTCAAAGTTAAAGGCTTTCTCCTCTTTTTCCATAGCTCAAAATTGTGCTCTTATAGCCTCTAGATTGCAACTGAAGGGCCAAGTCGAAACGTTTTCCAGTATATGGAAGGCCAAAGATCAGAGATCTTCTGTCGTGACATGGAAACCCGACCTCATTTTGTATTTTCTGGCACAAATCCTGATATACGCGAGTTGTAGTGGAGCAGCAAGCATATATGCATCTTGCAAAGAATTTAGGGAGCGTATATGTGGAAAAATATATATTTTTGCTCTGGATTTATCAAAAAGGGGTTGATAAGTCTGCATAGGGAAATGGAAAAAGGCCCTCTGTGCAAGATAGCAATGGTGAGGCAAATCTTTCTATAACATGAAGAAACCTTGTCAGAAAAAGTTACCCTTTGAGAAACAAAGGGGGAGAGTAGTCAGAGGCAGAGAGAGAATATTGGTAGGGGGACTTACCCAAGTTCATATTTTGGTCAACAAAATGCAGACAGACAGAGGTTGATCATAAGGGGAGCAACCCTTTGCCATTGACGTCAAAGGGGGAGAGTAAATTCAAAGAGAAAAACATCATCACAGGGGGATTTTGAGTATGAAGTTAGTGTGTTTCCCTCAATGACAAAGGGGGATATTGTTGGACATATTGTCTTTAATATGTTTTCATTGATGTCAACAGTCGAGGTCATTGTGATGTGATGATAAGTTGTTATGATGAATTGTCATTGATAAGTTATCATTAATGAATTTTCATTGATGTCAACAATATAACAGTTAGAAGAGAATGAAAATGTCAAACGGTATGAAGAGATTCAATCTCATAAGCAAGGAAATTAATCAAAGCTGAGAAGGAAGAGAGCATTGTAGAAATGTCACCGGGATCAAAATCCCCACAGGAAAACTCCAAAGGATTCAAGAAATAATCCTACTCATTGAGATAGATTTAAGGATTATTCGAGCAAAAAGACATAACGCGAGGTGCAGAGGAATCCACTCTAAAGCTCAGGAGAAATAATGATCAGAAGAAAAATCGTTAGATCGAGGTGAAGTCATATTTTTGAAGAATTATATCTGGACCGTCAGATCTGGGAGTTACAAGAGAAGGATTGTTGGAGGATTGGTCAACGATTAGATCAAGTTGTGACGGTCGAATATCCAAGCACCACATCAAGGGCATGGATTGATTGTGGAGCACGAAGGGATAATTAAACAACACGTTAATTCCAATCCCACAATTAGTCTACACCATCGATCGTCACCCGCCAAATAGATCTACGGTTGGCATCAGTTCCACTACCAATGAGTAGTTTCCATTGCGGATCTCGATGATAGTTTTAAATGTCGTTCTATTTGGGACACCATAATCATCCTTGATTATTGATCTACTCCAGGAGCATTCTATGTTGGACACACCGACCAGACTGAGAGGGGGGGTGAATCAGTGTAGGACTATTTCTCAAACTTCCCTTCACAAAAATCCTTAGTTAGCAATCATCATTTACTCCTTATGTATTGTTGTCATTTATATCTAGTTAAATGTGAACATACATCAACAACATATACCTGCAACATATATCATCACCACAAGGAACACAAAGAACACAAGATGTATGTACAATTTTTTTTTATTACGGACTACAATCCTTGGGTTATCATCAACAACTGAATAGAGTTACAACTCCACAAGAGAAACAACTCTACAATGCAAGACTTAGCTTACACAATGTAACAACCCAATATTTCTAAACATCATTAAGTTTCATAAGCAATTCATGAAAGAAACTGAGACAATAACTTCATAGCATAATATTGATTTTTATAGCAGCAACTTCAATAACTTAGATTTATCAATGAATAATGATTTGCATGGAAGAATGAAATAAATACATAACTTAACAAATACCTGGTTCTGATGCTAATTTTTGTTGCCCTGCTGCCTTGTTGTTGCCTTCCTGCTTCCTGATACACATATCAACCAGCCACAAACAAAGAAAAACTGCCCAAACCTACTGTCCTCCCTGCCAACTAGGAAAACTACCTAGCTCCAGGATATCTATGGATATCCTGGCCCCCGTGCCCAAAACCTCCAGCAACACGGTACCTCAACCGATCAATAGCCACAGCCAAAAACTCTCTCCTCACAGCAAGTCCAATAGTCCTCCCAAATCCATTCTCCATCCAATGTCCCCCTTCTCACGTAAACCTCCCTTCCTGCCTT
>SNQJ01S0230267.1:0-14289 GCA_010110895.2 Picea sitchensis
AATCTTCATCTTCACTCATGTATGGAGAGCTGATGTCTTCTTTAGAGTATAAGTTTTTCTTTTTCTTATAAAATTTATTCTTGTATTGTTTTTTCTGGTTGTGAACTTATTCATCATTTTCCTCCTGCTTGGGATAGGGACATTTGTTAGCAAAGTGTCCAATTTTTCCATAATTGAAACGTTTGAAAGGTAACTTTCCTTTATATTTTCCAAATCCTTTTTGGAGTTTCTTTATAAAGTTGGACTATTCTACATCTGATATTTTTGTCTGATCTTCATGAGATGTATGTTCATGTTTCTTCTTTGCTTTAGATGTCTTAAAGGTTGTTTTATCTTTTGATGTTTTTTCATTCCCTATTCTCATTTCATATGCTGTAAAAATTCCATGAAGTTTATCAACTGTAAGTTTGTCAAGTTTTGGCCTATATTCAATTGTAGAAATATTGGCATCATATCTCATAGGTAATGACCTTAGTATCTTTTGCACAATAGGTTTATATATAATTTATTCTCTTGTTTCTCTGATTGAATTAACCACTTCATCTACCCTATGAAAGTATTCAACAATGTTATCTTCTTCTTTCATTTTTATATTTTTAAACTAAGTTCTATATCTCTATAGTTTGGCTTCTCTGACTTTGCTATCTCCTTCATATACAACCTCCAATTTGTCCCAAATTTCTTTAGATGACTTACAGTGCATAACCTTCACACATATATAATTTTTCAACCGTCCTAGAATTGCATTAATTTCTCTTGAGTTATCATTGCATATTTTCTTTCCTGCAACATCTGTGGGTAGAGTAGTTGGTGCAGTGTAACCATCTACAACAGATTGCCAGATATCAAAACCAAGAGCCAACAAGAAGCTTTTCATTCTTATTTTCCATAGAGCATAGCCACCTCCATAGAACAATGGTGCTTTGTTGTTAGGTACTTCCTCTTGTTCATCCATCTTCAAGATCTACCTTCCAGTTGTTAGACTATGTTGAAGGCACTCGCTTTGATACCAATTGTTGGAATACTGAGCTTGAGAGGGGGGTGAATCAATGTTATGCTTTTCAATAATTAGCAATTGCTTTTATATTTTATTCATTTACCATAATATAAGTCCAGCAATGGACTTGTATGTAAAATCAATTATGTAAATTTCTTGAAGTTACAAGGTTTTATAAACAAAGGAAACCAATCCTTTTAGAGCACCAAGTCTAGGATACACACATCCCCTTCTTGAGGAGGAACCAACCCTAGGAAGAAATAACTCCCTTATTTTTAGGGCACAAAACCTAGGAAGCCGCGAAATCCCTTTTCTTTAGGGTACCAACCCCAAGAATTACCAACTCCCTTAACTTTAGGGTACCAACCCTAGGAGGCACCAAATCCCTTATCTTTGGGAACCAACTCGAGAGCATAAATTCCTTATATTACACTTACTTTGGTAAAGGATATGAATCCTCTCATGCTCCTCCCTTCCACCCCTCACTTCACTTGTAATCCTTCGGTTCTTCCTCTTGGACTCTTTTTACATTTTGATCTTAAATTATGTACTTCAAAGACACCTTCTTCTCATTCTTTTCCTCATTTATATAATCCTCCAAGCCAGTTATTGAGATATGAAGCATTGGGTCCCTTTGTTTGGACCATAACACCTCTTCATTTAGATTAACAATAGCCAACATTTGTTTTTTCTTGTTATTATTCAAACATTATGTGAAGTCTTTTTCAAGTTAGTGAGAGTGTTTTTCATAAATCAATCACTCATATGGATCGATTCCATTATTAACTCAATCCCTACCTCTTTATTTCATTCTCAATTTTTCATTGATCAGATCTAAGATTTTTTTATTAGCTCTCTAATGCATAGCATGTATTGAATTACTTAAGATGCATCGGGGCGACTGTCAGGATCCTATCTGGTTTAGCGTTCCTTCTTGACCGAAGATAATTTTTCATTATGTGTGTTAAATTTCTCACAGAAACTCTTTGGGACCTCTATTCCATACGACCAAAAGTGGTCACCAGGTGCTAAGCCAAACGAGTTCTTGAGCACTTATCAAATAAACGGTCAAGTATTAATTTACGCGTTAGAGATGGATGGCTATCGTGCCAGTAACTTTTTCCTTCGAAAACTTTCATCCTTCTACAATCATTCAACCTTCAATTGAATTTAGTTGAGGTGCATATATCATATTGGACGATCATGTTTTATTTGCACGATGAGCGGTTCTCGTTCATTTCAGAACCTCGACGTTTTCGGGACTCCAATATTTGTAGTCTTCCAACTCTTACGGAGAATGTAGGGAATCCATATTAGCAGTTCCCTTCTTAATAACCTTCACATGTACATGAGCTAGGACCTCCCTCCTTAATAACTTTCACATGTACATGAGCTAGGACCATGGGCTTAGGCAAAAAAGGAGATCCCTCTCTTCAGGTATTCAACTATTCATGACTCCAGGACTTTGGGTCCATGACTCTAGAGTAGAGAAATCCCTCTATAGGTTTGCCTATAGAATAAGTCATAGAATGGTGGTGATAGCTTGTTTTAGTTAACCTCTTTTACATTATCGTTCGACTATGCTTGATCAATGGTTGAGAAATCTCCTGAAATAGATCGATGGTTAGCATTACTTCATGATTAACTCTTTCTCCATCCTTCCAATGTACTTGATCGGAGGGTCAAGAAATATTTTGTAGGATATTAGATCAATGACCAACGTTATTTCATCCTTCGACACTTCAACCAGTTGCTGGTGGGAGAAACTGGATATCCTTGAAGGACATATTCTTGGAGTGGCATGAATTTCTAATGTCACTACTGATGTGGCAGTGACCGAGTGGATGTGACGTTTCACTTAGAAATTCATGACTTACACATATCTAAAATTCCAACTGGACCTTGAAAATTTTCATCATCTGATTGTGCCACATATCCTTTACCCGGTTAGTAAGGATATAATGACATGGAGCTCTTCTTGTAACCATGTGTCTTACTTCGCTGACTTAATCGGCCGGGTGAACTTACATGTTCTAAACCCTTTTCTGCCGAAGTGGTTAGCGCCGAATTTGACCGTCTCTTTGTCATCTGACGAGTCTCATGTTTTACTCTAGATCAATGGTTGGCATGACTTTGGGGCTTGACCTTCAGGTAATCTTACATGTTCTTTGTTTCTTTTCACCATAGTGGTTAGCGTCAAAGTTGACTACTTCTACACAAATATAATCTAACGTCTATCATATTTCACTCTAGACCAACATTTGTTGTGAATTTGGGGATTCGGTCTTTGGGTACACTTACCCATTCTAGTCTCTTTTTTCTCTAGAGTGGTCAACACCGAAGTTGATGATTTCATCCTTCCGCGCACTTTGAATAGATCAACCGACGAATGGCTTCCTGATCTTCCTTTGATACGATGGGTACGGCGAAGTTCATGAATTGAGTTTGGGGCTTTGAAGGTCCCGGTGGTGTTGCTCAATTTTCGCATTTTGGTCAGCGGCCGAAGTGGTCAACATGGAGGTCACTTATGCTATCCTTCCACTTCTATTCATCTAATGTATGTAGTTAATTCTGAGATCAATGGTCCATATTCATTTCGTCAACCGAGGAACAGTTATTCTCTTTCCCACTTTAATTCTCAGTTGAGATTAAATGGAGAATAAATCTCGAGTAACATGACTTCATCTAATGGTCCTTCTTTAACCGAAAATCTTAACCACGATCAATGATTGTCGAGGAAATTTGGATAGGGATCACCGGACCTTTGACCTTGCTTATCCTATCAGCCATTCTTGGATCAACGGTCGGGATATTTCCAGAAGTGTTCCTTAGATCAAACATTTGGCATTTCTTCATGAATTTGAGCTTCGAGAATTCTGGTTCAATTCAAACCCCTTTTCATCGAAGTGGTCAATACTGAGGTTGACCTGTTATACTCATGTTTAATCAATGGTGAGATCTTTCGATGTTATCTAATGGTTTTCCTTTAATCAGGGACTTTGTGCCTTGTCTCCAATGTCCTGAAACGTATGCTATACTTTGACTTGTCTTTGATCGGTGGCTCTAACTAATCATGGTTGTGATTACTCTTGAAAATTATCTCAATGAACATGATTATTCCTTAATATGATGGAGTTTCCTTGTGGGGATTTTGATCTCGATAAAATTTATGCAATGTGCTCTCCCTTCTAAGATTCGATTAATGTCCTTCGCCAGAGCTTGAGTTTGTGCACTTGTTTGACATTTTCATTATGTTCTAACTGTTTGACATAGTTACATATACTATTTGGAAACAAAACTCTTGTCCTGTGTTGAAATCAGTAAGAAATAACAAGCTATTGAGTCCATTAGCGCATGCCCTCTTGGGGGGTGGGGGCGATGACCGACGTCTCTGCCCGACCCTCTGGCCAGAAGAAAACCAATGCAGCCGGAGAGCCTGGGGCCGATTCCCGACATCGGCCCCCCTAATATAGTTATATAACAATAGTTATATATAGTTATAACTATATATAATATGGTTATATAATATATATAACTATATATATACATCTTGAGTGGAACAATTGTTAAGAACATGTGTTTCCTCTTGGGGAGGTCTGAAGCTCAAATTTAGAAGGGGGTAAGGTATGCATACCTTTGTAGACTTTACCACTCAAGGCATTAGGGTCTCATACACTAATTTTGTGTTTGGCTTGAGGTGGTGACCTTAAAATAGAATTATTATTATTATTATTATATGGTTATACTATATATAACTTATGTTATATATCTGAAATATCTACATAATAACTATAAATATTAATCATATAGAATTTTTTCTTTTTAATTTTACCAATGAAATTTAGTGTTTTATTTATTTATTTTTAAACTTTTTTTTTACTAATTTTTTTTTATCTTAGGAATTTTTAATGTTTTGTTAATATTTTTTATTTTATTTTTTGATCCTTCTTTTTAATATTTTTTGAATTTTGACATGTTTTTAGTATTTTTTTTTTTGTCATATTTAATTTTTTTTGGCCTACGTTTCAATGGTTTTTACTATTTGTTTTTAAAACAAATACATACTTTAAAATTATTGTTTTTACGGGGAAAATTTTAAATCTTTTCATTCTTTTTAAAAAAATTATCCACCTTTTTAATGATTTTTTCCAAATTTGGGTTTTGAATATATATTTTTAATGTATTGTTTTGATGGCATTTTGTATTATGTTGTGTTTGGAGTGATAGCCTAAGATTTTAATAGTATGCATTTAAGGGTTGATTTTGATGATTTTGTTTGTAGTAGCGATGATTTCGATTACCACTTTAAAAAAATGTCATTCTAATACCCCAAATTTAAAATGGATGTTACATTCACCAGATTATTAGTACTTTTCAATTTGATGTGAAAAGTTCATTTTGAGGTTTTGGTTTTTAGCCAATAGATGAAACTGCTAAAAATGTGATTTCAAAATATCTATAAATTTAAGGTTTTGAAATTGTTTTTTATGTAACATTAGTTTTTAATTTATTTAGGTGTAGATTTGAAGTTTTTTCTAAGCTACTATATGCGTTTTGAAGGCCATGTTTGAAAAATGTTGTAATTTTTGACCTCATTTGAAAAAATATAGGTGTTAGAGTGCCACCACTTTTATTTGGGGTTGATTTTGATTTTATTTTGCAAAAATATGTTTTTTTTTGGGCTAGAGTTCTCATTTTGAGGTCCACCGATATCTTCATTAAGTTGGTAAATTTATTCTTAGCCTAAAAGCTTACTCAAACAATGAGAGATGCACTACAGATCAACCATGTTATTATGAAATGCGACTTAGAGAAGATGCATATCCATTTATCCTTGGGGTAAGCATAACTCAAACTATTCTTTGCAAATTTCCAAAGAGGTTAGGACATAATGATAACCTTAATGGAGGAACATATCAAACATGAAGGTATTCTTTCTCAATATTTGATGGAGCAAAGACATCGTAAAGTTCATATTCATTGATCGACTTCACCGACTCTGATTGGGATGGAAACAATGATGATTGGAAGTCCAATTCTAACTATGTTTCTTGCTTTAGCACTTGAACATTTGTGTGTTAGTGCAAGAAATATAAGGTAGTCTCTTTGTCAAATATAGAAGAAGAATATTGGCATCGTTCAAAGTGGATTCTTGCGAAGCGGTGTGGATCCGTAACTTTTGGGAGAACTTAGCCTTCCTATTCATACCTAAAATAAAATATACTATGATAACCAGAGCACTATATAGGTTTTTGACAATCCTATTACCCACAGTAAGATGAAACATCTTGTTCTTCATTCTCACTACTTGAGATAATTGGTTCATGAGAATGTTGTCTTTCTTGAATATTGCATAATAGATGATCGGGTTGTTGATACCTTCACCAAAGCTTTAGATGAAGCTGTATTTATCAATGTTTGTAGGATACCAGGGCATCAAAAATATGAAATTATCGAGGAGTGGTGTCTTGATGACTTAATTTCACCTCTTTAATCTCCAGAGATGTGTTGATGGGGTGTTGAAACATCAAGCATTTACGGTTCATCACACATCTCCTAGGTCGGTTAATTATAAGATCGATGTACATATGGATACAATTGATCGTGAGATTGACCATATATCTACATTAGTCAATCAAGAAGTGTCGACATGCAATGGATTATACATTGACCAATAGTCGAAGATAGTCAGGCGATGGATTGACCAATGTAGAAATAGACTACGAGTTGGAATCATAGGTATTTAGGTTGAGAATTATTGTTGATCCAACTTGACAACTTGTATTTGATGGAGTCAACTCTAATAATTGATGGTTGCATGTGGAAAATATCTTCCATATTTTATGGAAATTGGTTAGATCTTAACACTATAAATAGAATGCCCCTTGGGTCATTATCTCATGGAGATCAAGCAATCTAGTTGTTATCATATGGATATATCAAAATCCATTATACACTGTGATGTTTTGATCACAATTCACTTTACTTAAGTGTTGTAATGGTTTCTAAAGACACCATCTTTTACTTCAAGAAAATTGATCCCTCTTCGATTATCTTCATAATTGTTTATCTATTTCGTTACAAGTTCCACCCATTTCCCCAACACCCTCCTTGGAATATTCATAGTGCTATTTCTTCTTGGAACTACTTGGAATACATTTCTTTTGGCCTATGTTTTCCATATAATATGCCTATACACATGCACCTCATCCATTGTCCTTGACTTGAAAAACATAACTATATTTTGTAGATGGCTATGTAGACCCACATATATTTGAGGAGTACATATGGGATCTTGCAAGAGATGGCCAACACGATGACCATATTTTTGTACTTGATGTAGATTGTGCTCGCTGCTCTTCCCTTTATTCTGCCTAAGGTAGTGCCACCAGATGTATTGGTCCTCTACATACTTGTTGGGGTGGGAGTGGGAATTAGCGAGGATTTAATTCCTCCCAACTAGTTATCGATGGATCACCCTAAATACTAAGTGTTTCCATGTATAGTTTATGAACATCTTAAATCTGGACCTCTAAATTTAGTATGGAAAATGATATATTTGTTTCTTCATCTATATGGTGAATGCAAAATTTCTAGTTTTTGCAACCAATGATTTTGTTTTAATGCATCAATATCACCTTGGTATGGTTATGTCAATTTTTTCTTCCATATTCAATTGGGAATGTGAAGGTTTAATGACACTCTAACTGGGATACTATTTCTCATGCTCTTTCCTTGAATCCTTTTCTATTTCTTCATTATCTCCCAAATTCCCCTCTGATCCAATATATGAGTTAGGAAGGTGGAAACTCATGAATAATGGTTCTTGCTAGAGTTGTCATGAGGAGGGATATATTTCTAGAGATTTCAACAACTTGGTCCTCGATACTCTAAAATGTGCTTACATTGGACATGAGTATGTTGTTGTGAACATACTCATCCACGTTTGCTATCTTTCCACAACTTTGTTGGGAATATTACTAGATCTTGCAACTTTCCAAATATATCCCAAAGAAACGTGATCTTATACCAATATGATATGTAAATGTCCATTAGATTCCATGGGATGATTCATCACTAACAAATATTATAATATTCTTAAATCTTATATTTATTTAGTTTTTTTCCTCATATCCCATATTTATTATCTGTACCTTATGGATTTAATTTATGAAATAATTGAAACAAAAAATTAAAAAAACATACAAAATACATTCCATCAAAAAATGATCCATGAGATTTGACCGAGCCAATGCTGTTGAAAACTAGCTAGAATATGAGACATGGCACTTTTTATCTTTGTTTTGGGTTATAAATGAACCATACAAAGAAATGGAAGTCCAATGGAGTTACCTTCAACATTGTGTCTCAAAGTCGATACAAAATCTCTCCTACTCTGTTATGCTAACAAAATACCACTCTCAAATATTTTTTTTCAATTTTGGAAGAATCTAGTACAAAATAATTGAACCCCTTCTCCTCATAATGGTTCGATATTTAACATAGTTCAATAGTCATCTAGGGGTATTGTTTTAACTTACTCAACCATCAATGGTGATAATGATTTGGACCTTCTAGAATCTTCTTAGAAATTCCAATTATGGCTATCCCTATATGCATGGGTAATGGGGACTAGAGTTTCATCCTCTCACACAATGGTGGTCAACAAGGTAGATCAAATTATGGGAGGCATAGAATTTTTGCATACAAAGCTCTAAGGTAATTCTTGCACTATAGTAAAGATATCAATTTGTAGAACACAACATGTTTCTCCAAAGTAGGGTTTGGCCCATAAAAAACTGTTGTTTTATGCCTTAAAATGGCTTTGAAACATTTCAAATGATTTTTTGGATAATTTTTCAAATTGGGACCTGTCGATAAAGTGGCTCTACAAGTCGATTCCTCAAATTTTTTCCACCTAGAAATTATTACTATGGATGATGAATTATATAGTTATCAGAATTTAGATCTGGATTATACCTACCCATTTAGGGAGGAATTTTTTCCCCAAAATATTTATTGAATGTCCCTTTTCCTTCTCATTTGGAGGAGCATGTAAATTGTTATATTTTTCAATCACACCCATTCTCAAGAGATCATCTCTTTTTGAAGGGAGAATACCGTCAATTTCATCTTTCAAAGTGAAAATGGGCAGGACTCTCATGCTTACACCTTATTTCCTTTCACACTTAGTCGGGGTCAATATTCAATTTCCTTCACACTTCAAGGATCTCACAAACCATTTCATTTTCAAAATAACTACCATCACCATGAATCCATAGTGTTATCTCGTATTTGTGGACGTGAAAACAAGTGGAGGTAATCCTAGTACATATGGAGTGAAAGGGAATCTCTTAGATACAATCCATCACATGTGTGACCATTTGTCCTCATCATTGTGAGTATAATATGTGGTGACTAAGGAACATAGCATCTATCTTGTTCTTCTTGACATATACCTTGATCTGGAAGAGCTTGGTCATCTTTCTCTTCTCGGTGATTAAGGTTACTCGGATTCATCTCCTTTTTCACTAATGTAGAGACAATATTTTTATCCACATCGGAGATACTTTCAACTGATTGCTCAAATTTGTAGCTGGGATATTATTTTCTTTGCTTCTTTTTTTTGGTTCTTTGGGTTCAACTATTGATGTAGTTTCCAAGATTTTTCCTTAATTGTGCCCATCAATATTGCAATGGATTTACAATGGTTGCTAAGATCCTTGCAATAATTTGCAATGATCATCATATTCTTATCATTTCATCCTTTCCACTTCTACCCATCTCTTGAAGAAGTATGGACAAGTCATTGGGTTCGTCTTGATTAACTTAATAACACCATTCCACATGTTCATGCGGAATTTCCACACCGATTATCAAGCATGCAAGGAGGATGGTGAGTATTACAACTTTGAATATTTTGTGGTGTTTTGATTACTTATCAACACATATTGCTTGAAGAATGAAATCTTGAAGCATGCCAAGGAGGGATGGTGAGGGATTACACCTTTTAAAATTGTGTGTGGAGTGGAAATCATAGATTTCATCTAAAGTTTTATGGAATTAATTTGTTGAATGCCTCTTTTGGATTTCTATATGATGATCCCTTTTATGTTGTCTCTGAAACTAGTTCTCCTATTCCATATTTGAGTCCTTTGAATAGATAGTTGAACTTTGTTATTGTTTTGACCCTCTAAATTCTGATTGACCTACTGATGTGAACCATAGTTCACTTGTTTATTTTCTACCTAGATGGGTTGCCAAGACAATTGAAATAAGGTTGATGTTGAGGGATGTGTCCTCGGTTGAAAAACTTGAAGTCCAAAGAAACATGTTAGTGTTGCCGACTCATGGACTTGAAAATTATGATCATATTTCCTACTCAGATGTTGAAGGAAGGCCTTAATGGAAATAATCCATGAAGAAACAAATTGACTCATTGTTGAAGACTCACACTTGGGACTTAGTTCCCCTACCACAAGGAAAGGCATTGTGGGTGGCCGATGGGTCTACAAGATCAAATTTACATATGGAGGTGTTGTTGAGAGAAATAAATGCACCTATGTACAAAGGGATTTCATCAACAAGAAGGAATTGACTAGAGTGAAAATATTTCCCATGTTGCAAAGATGAACTATGTTTGACAATTTTTTTCCCTTACTGCTCATTTTGGATGGAAATCCATCAAATGGATGTGAAGAGTGTTTTCTTCATGGTTACCTATCTGGAGAAATTTTCATGGAATAACCACATAGTTTTGTGAAAAATTCTTGGTTTAATGGAGCTTGAAGTCACATTATGATTTGAAGAAATATCTATGAGCTTGGTATAGTAAGATTGACCATTTCTTTCTTAGGCTTGGTTTAAAATAGTGTGAATTTGATCACATCTTGTATATACTCCATACTAATGGAGACACTTTAAATGTTGTTGTATATGTAAGATGATCTCCTCATTACTAGAAATAATAATGAACTCATCCTTAGATTGAAGAAACAACTTGTTGAATCCTTTGACATGACAAAACTTGGTACTCTGCATTATTTTTAGGTCTTCAAATATTACCCCTCTATCACGATGGTTTTTCATTTCTATTTCTAAATATATGTGATGGATATTTTGACATGTTTTAAAATGGTTGATTAATAATCCTTTTTCTACTCCTTTCCAATATGGAATAAATATCACCAAAAATTTTCAAACACTTGCATTGATGCTACACTTGTGACAACTAGTCGATGGTCTTATTATCTTACTCCTTAGTTGACCTAGCATTGTTTTGTTGCCTGGTATGGTTTGTCCAATTTATGTGGGACCTAAAGAGAAAGAGATATTTGGAAACAGTTAAATGCATTATCTGTTATCTGAATGAATTCCTCATTTTGGTATCAAGTATTGTCAAAGTTCATATTCATTGATCGACTTCACCGACTCCGGCCGGGATGGTGACAATGATGATTGGAAGTCCAATTCTAACTATGTTTCTTTCTTTAGCACTCAAACATTTGTGTGGTATTGCAAGAAATATATAAAGGTAGTCTCTTGTCAACTATATGGAAGAATATTGTGAGATCGTTCAAGTAGTTACTTGAAGCAGTATGGATCCACCAACTTTTGGAGAACTTAGCCTTCCTATTCATACCTCAAATAAAATATAATATATAGCAGAGGCACTATATGGGTTGTTGACAATCATGTTGCACACAGTAAGATGAAACATCTTGTTCTTCATTCTCACTACTTGAGATAATTGGTTCATGATAATGTTGTCTTTCTTTAATATTGCATAATAGATGATCGAGGTTCATTACCTTCACCAAAGATTTAGATGAAGTTGTATTTATCAATGTTTGTAGGATACCAGGGCATCAAAAATATGAAATTATCGAGGGGAGTCATGATGACTTAATTTCACCTCTTTAATCTCTAAAGCATTGTGTGTTGATGAGAGAGTGTTCAGGCAATCAAGCATTGACGATTCATCCCACACATCTCATGAATTGATTAGTCACAAGATATTGTCCCCGGATCTGATTGATCGAGATATTGACCATATATCTACATAATTTCACCTCTTTAATATCCATAGATGTGTGTTGATGAGGGGGTGTTTAAACATCAAGAATTGACAGTTCATCACACATCTCCTGGATTCAGTTGGTCGCAATATCGACCTACATATGGATACAATTGACCGGGAGATTGACCATATATCTACATTAGTCATTCAAGTATTCGACATGCCTATTAGTTATGCATTCGACCAATAGTAGAAGATAATCGAGTGGTGTATCGACCAACCTAGAAATCGACTATGAGTTGGACTCATAGGTAGTTAGGTTGAGCATTTTTGTTGATCCAAATTAACAACATGTATTTGATGGAGTCAACTCTAATAATTGATGGTTACATGTCGAAAATATCTTCCATATTTTATGGAAATTGGTTAGATATTAACTCTATAAATAACATTCCCTTTGGGTCATTATCATCATGGAGATCAAGCAATCAAGTTGATATCATATCAATATATCAAAATCCAATATACACTGCGATGTTTTGATCACAATTCACTTTACTTAAGTGTTGTAATGGTGTCTTTAGACACCATCTTTTAACTTAAAAAGAAAATTGATCCCTCTTCGATTATCTTCATAATTGTTTATCTATTTCGTTACAAGTTCCACCCATTTCCCCAACACCCTCATTGGAATATTCATAGTGCTATTTCTTCTTGGAAATACTTGGATTACCTTTCTTTTGGCCTATGTTTCCCATATAATATGCCTATACACATGCCTCATCCATTGTCCTCGACTTGAAAAACATAACTTTATTTTGTAGATGGCTATGTAGACCCCCCAGATACTTGAGGAGTACATATGGGATCTTGAGAGAGATGGCCAACATGATGACCATATTTTTGTACTTGATGGTGTACTCCTATACACTCTTCCCTTTCTTCTGCCTAAAGTAGTGCCACCAGATCCATTGGTCCTCTACATAATTGATAGGGTATAATTAGGAATTGATGAGGCTTTTTAATTCCTCCCACCTAGTTATCAATGGATCACCCTCAATACTAAGTGTTTCCATATGGATTTATGAACATATTAAATCATGGCCCTCTAAATTCAGTATGGAAAATGATATATGTTTTTATTTATCTATATGGTGAATGCTGAAATAAATTTCTAGTTGTTGCAACCAATGATTTTGTTTTAATGCATCAATATCACCTTGGTATGGATTTATTTCCAATTTTTCTTCCATATTCAATAGGGAATGTGAAGGTTTAACGACACATGAACTGGGATACTATTTCTCATTCTCTTTCCTTAACTCCTTTTCTAGTTCTTCATTATCTCACATTTTCCTCTATGATCCAATATATGAGTTAGAGCGTCCAAACTCCATGAATAATATGATATCTCTTACTAAAGTTGTCATGAGGAGGGATATATTTCTAGAGATGTGAACAACTTGGTCCTCTAGCCTCACAAATATAGCTTCTGTTGGACCTTGAATGTTTTTGTGAACATACTCATCTACCATTGCTAGGGTTTCATGACTTTTTGTTGAAGACAATTCCTAGATCTTGCAACTTTCCAAATATATCCCAAAGAAATGTGATCTTATACCAATATGGTATGTAAATCATCGTGGATATTCCACTAGAAAAATTCATCACAACAAATATTATATCATTCTGATATCTTATATTTATTTAGTTTATTTCTTCATATCCCATATTTATTATCTGTAGCTTATGGATTTAATTTATGAAATAATTGAAACAAAAAAATTAAAGAACATACACAAAATACATTCCATCCAAACAAATGATCACAAGATTTGACCTGGGAAACCCAATACGAGAGAAAACCTAGCTAGAATATGAGGCATATGCTTTTTTTCTTTGTTTCAGTTATAAAATGCACATACAAAGAAATGGGAAGTCACTATGGAGTTACCTTTCAACATTGTGGCTCAAAATACTACTAAAAATTCCTCCTCCTCTATTATGCTAACAAAATACCACTCTCATATTTTTTTCTCAATTATGGAAGAAGATACAATGCAAAATAATGGAACCCCTTCTCCTCCTATCAACCCAATATTTACAATAGTTCAATAGTCATCCAGGGGTACTGTTTTGACTTCCTCAACCATCAATGGTGATAATGCTTTGGACCTTCTAGAATCTTCTTGAAATTCCAATTATGGATATCCCTATATGCATGGGTAATGGGGACTGAAGTTGCATCCTCTCACACAATGGTGGTCAACAA
>SNQJ01S0230268.1:0-14178 GCA_010110895.2 Picea sitchensis
CTCTTACTTCTTCTAGCTTCATCAAAGCATTAATTCGGTTTTCTAAAGGGGGACAATCTTCTTCTTGGACTTTTTGTGACAACTGAAGCGAAGGAAGAAGAATGTGAGGTGGCAGAATTGCTTCTCTGCCATAAATGAGAAAAAAGGGGGAGTTTCCTATAGCATCTTTTGGTGTTACCCTATCAGCCCATAGCGCGTTCAACAATGCATTATGCCAATTCTTATGATTTTCAACCACGGTTGTCTTGATAATTTTAATCAAGTTCTTGTTTGTTGATTCTGCTAATCCGTTGCCCTGGGGGTAGTAACTAGCAGAATACTTCAGCTTAATTCCTTTCTTCAAAGCAAAGTCGCTCATCTCAAGAGAAGAAAAGTATGAAGCGTTGTCAAAAACTAAACAGTCAGGGATACCGAAACGAGTGATAATATTCGAGTTTAGAAAAGCGATTACCTGACTAGTGTTGACAGTTCTTAACGCAGCAGCTTCAGACCATCGAGTAAAGTAATCTATGGCTGTCACAATATACTTGTGCTGTTGCGAGGATGAAGGGTTAATTGGACCTATGATATCAAGGCCCCATTGCTGGAAAGGAGAATCTATTGAAACGGGTTGCAAGGGAAAGGCTGGTTTTTGCAACCACCCTGATTCTTTCTGACAGATGATACATCTACGACACAAAGCATGGAAATCCCTAAAAAGTGTGGGCCAGTAGTAACAAACTCTTAAAACCTTATGAGCAGTGGTGTCACCACCGAAGTGACCACCAGCTTCTCCTGCATGCAACTCTAGCAAGACTTTTTTTGCTTCGTCTTTTTCAAGACAGCGCATCAGTACGCCGTCAAAATTCTAACGAAATAGTACACCGTTAACCAAATGAAAGGAGGCATACTTTAGCCTCAACGCTCTTCTCTTGGCGGGGTCAAGGTGACAAGGAGCTGATCCATGTTCAATACAGAACCTAATATTTCTGTACCAGGGACTAACGAGGTTTTTTGCGCGACAGATTAGGATTTGATCGCTTTGTCCTAGGTTTGACATATCACTGTCTTCTGTCTGTCCTGTTTCTGAATCAACCACCAACTTACATAACCCTTGGCCTCTCGCAATCTGTGCTAGGGTGATTTCTAAGTCATACTCCTGCAAGGAGGTGACCCAGGTAGATCTCTTCTCTCCTAACTCCTTCTGTACTAACAAGTTCCTCACGGCAGGGTAGGGGACAATGACTTTCGTCCTTAACTTCAAAAGATAGGATCGGAAGTGCTTAACTACTTTGAAAACAGCGTAGGCTTGCCGATCAACTGCTAGATAGTTAAGTTCAACACCTTTGAAAGCAGAGCTCATAAAGGCGATGGGTACTTCGTTGTTCTCGGCATTCTTATGAGTTAGGATGACAGCATAGGAACGGTCAGAGGCAAAAGTATAGAGTGTAAAATCTTGAGAGAAGTCAGGGCTCATGAGAGATAGAGCGTCTATTATGGCCTTCTTTATGGCATTGAAAGCTTGATTTTCTGTGGGTCCCCAGTGATATTGGGTGTCTTTCTTAATCAGGTTCTGTAGAGTCCTGACCATTTCGGAGAAACTGGGGACGAATCTTCTCACAAAGTTAATCTGGCCTAAGAAAGTCTGCATGGATTTTTTGGATGTAGGAGGGGTAAGTTTAGCGATGACTTGAGTCCTTTCAGGGTCAATAATCATTCCTTCACTAGACACAATGAAACCTAAGAGTTTACCCTGTTCTACTGCAAAGATGGATTTTTTGGGGTTCAAGGAGATGCCGTATTTACGACATCGTAGCAGAACATCTCGTAAGTGAGCTAGATGATCGTCTTTGTTTTTAGAATAAATAGTCACATCATCTAAGTAAACTACGAGGGATTGATTGATTAATCCTCAAAAAGCAATGTCCATTGCTCTCTGAAAGGTAGCACCAACATTAATCAATCCAAAGGGCATTTTACGATAAGCATAAGTGCCCCATGGGGTACGGAAGGTAGTTTTGAGTTGGTCTGGTGGAGACATCAGGACTTGGTTGTATCCAGAGAAACCATCTAACAGGGATAGCCTCTCGGAACCAAATACCTATTGAAGGATCTGTTCCATGGGTGGGACAGGGTAGTTATCGTTATCAGACGCTCTATTGAGGTTTTGGAAATCGACACAGAGTCGAATTTTCCCATTTTTCTTTCGCACTGGGACAAGGTTGGACACCCATTGAGTGTGCCTAACAGGAAAAAATATTTTAGCACTTAGGAGTTTATTCAATTCTTTTTGAACAGTCGATTCTATTTTAGGGTGCATCTTCCTCAGTTTCTGTTGGAAGGGTAAGGTTTGGGGCTTCATCGGGATGACATGATGTATGATATTAGGGTTGAAAGTTTTAAGATCATCATACGTCCATGCAAAGACATCCTTAAATTATTTAAGTAATTTAACCAAAGCAGTTTTTTCTTGTTTAGAACATCCCAAGCCTAGGTTAATGCACTGAGGATTTTCACTAGTTCCTAAGTTCACTTTTTCATAAGACAACGAGGAACTATTGGTTTTACAATTGACCGTCTTTTTAAATTTATCTTCAAAATCATAAAATTTCTCTAATCTAACTATGGATTTGGGTATGGAATTTACTATGTCCGATAGTGCTTCAGGAGATTTTGGATCAGGTATTACCGTAAAATCGTGCAAATTGTCGTCGTGCGTGCGTTCATCTATCACTGCGCCTTGAAAGGTTTCTTCCATGTGTAGAAAGTTAATGATCTGCTGATCATCGTCAAATAATCTCCAGTTTGTGATATTGTCAGGAACAGATGGTCCAAACAATAGCTCAACGGAGAATGCGTCTGGGGACAAGCCTTATGCAGGAAGGATTTTAGAAGCTACATTAGCTAATAGATCTGCTTTAGCATTATTTAATCTAGGAATTGAATTTATATTGAAAGCAGAAAATTTATTCATTAGACTCCATACCTCAAACTGGTAACTTTTGAGATGCGGGGAAAGACAGTGTATAGAATCTCTTACCTGTCTAACCATTATTTCAGAGTCGCCAAATACAACCAGGTTTTGAATGTTCATATCCAGAGCTTTTTTGAGACCTTGTAGTAAAGCCTCATATTCTGCAGTATTATTAGTGCATTCAATTTCTAGTTTACAAGCCATTAATGTCTTGTTACCTGCCAGATCGATAATGATGCAGCCTGCACTAGCTCCTTCTTTAGACTTAGATCCGTCAAAATAAAGATACCAAATTTGATTTCCATCGGGCACATAGGACTATTGCGTAGAAGTTGTTGGTTGCATGTATGCTACAATCTTGGACTGTTGTTCTGGATTGTTGATAGGTGAAGCCTCGACCATGAAATTGCCGAAGAAGGTGTCCATCCCTTGGACTTCGGGTGAATCAACAGAAGGTGTATATGGTTTGTTAGGATCGTTCAAATTTGTGACCGTGAACTTAAGGTAGCGCTCCCGATTCACCCTAATCTTGTTAGGCTTACCGTTCTCTGGAAGCCATAGGTGAGACCAGTCTGTTGCGAAGTAACCATGTAGCTTCTCTGACCAATCCCTGCTTAAAAAAAGACCATACACTTCTAGAATATCCACAACAATTATATCAATAACCTGATGAACCTTGGGGTTAGACGATAATCTAATCAATACATTTTTTATTTCGCCTATAACTTTGACATTTTTTTGATCAAGTTGTATGATTTTTAAAGTAGATGGCTCTACTTTAGCATTAATCTTTTGGCAAATAGACCAAGGCATCACATTGGATGATGCTCCTGAGTCCACCATACAATTATGCACGTTTCTGTTGAAAATTTTGAAAGTTAGCAAGAAAGGAGGTACATTTTTGCGAGTGCTAAGAGTAGTAGCTTGTGGCTTTTTACTCGCAGTTTCTAGAGCTACTTTATCTACATTATTTACATTATTTACATTACTTACAGGAAGGCTTCCTTTATCTTGAGAATCAGGATTATTTTTGGTGGAAGTCTTCTGCGGAACTTTGCTTTGCACAACCTTGTTACCAATAGAATTACCATTTTTGTCGTTCTTTGAAATATTTTGCAACATTTTTTGAAGAAGAAATGGAAACTTCAATAACTCATAAATAGAAATGTTAGCCCTTAACTTTTTAAGATCTTCAACAACATCATAATCTAAGTTGGGGTTCACATTACTCTGTTTAGTCTCATCTGATTTAAATTGCTTTGAAGGCGAAGTTGTAGTGTTTTCAGTAGAAGGTTTGTTTGTTGTCTTACTCCTAGTATTATAAGGGTGGACAGTCTCAAAGTTAGCTTGAAAGATGCTATCCGAGAAGTTTCCAAAGATGTTAGGAGAAGACTCTTCTTCTTGAAATGTTTCTTGTTCAACTACCTCTTGAGGGATCTCAGGGGGTATCAAGTTATCTTGGGCTTCTAGAATTATTTGAAGGGCACATTGCAAACTTTCTAGATGTAAGCCTTCAGGGGTTGGATTAGGTCGGTTGGTAGGAAAAGGATTTTGGAAAGGGGGTTTGTAGGGTCCTTTACTCGAGGAAGCTTCTTCAGTCGACCTTTTTAAGTCTATAACTTGATTCGATAGTTTTTGAACAACTTTAGTTAAGTTTTTCAAATCAGAGTTTTCAGGTTGTGTTTTACTTTGAGTAGGTTTGGGGAGAATTTCAATCTTCTTCTTGGAAGAAGAACTAGTCTCGGTTTCATTGCTAGAAGAGTCTTTAAGGCTAAGTATGTCTTTTTCAATCTGGCTGGCCTCCTCGAAGGCCTCTAGCAACGTGGCTTTCTTAGATCGTTTAACCCAAATAGCTATACTTTGATGTAAAGATTTAGTGTAGTAAGCTATTATAAGACTTTCAGCAAGCATAGAATCTACAGGGATTCGATTTTTAAGTGTTAAGAATATTTGATTAAAGTCTTTAACTTTTTCTTTTGGGTTCATTCTTAAGCTATAAAGATCCATGACTAGGACCTCCGGAGGCTTACCGTCTCCGAATTTTTCCAAAAAGCATGACTCAAACTTTTCCCAAGACACAATGATATGGGATCATTGGGCAAAGTACCATGTGGATGCATTGCCCTCAAAAGTATAAGGGAACAACCTACAGACAACGTCTTCATGTTCAACATTGCAGAGTCTAATGGCTAACATAAACTTTTTTATGTGATCTTCAACAATCTGTTTTGAGTCAGGGTCAAACTTGGGAAGCCATTTCTCTGGGTGTTTAGGTAAAGGGTGTTGGGCTCCAGGTACAACTACAACATCCTGATCAAGCTAGGGTCTAGCAGGGTTGTTCTGATTTGCCATTGGGGTAGTGGGTGTGGAAGGCTGAGAAGGTGAATTGCCTTCGTCAGAAGAATCTCCTCCAGAAGAGGAAGGAGATGATGGAGGTGGTGAAGGAGGTATCCTAGATCCTCCTGCATCAGGATTTGTGATTGGATATGTGGGATTCACAGTGAGGTTAGTGTCACCTAATTGTTCTCTGATATCAGAGAAATCCAAAGGTTGACCCCACAGACAGTTTGGTTGCCTAAGACAAGCTAAGGCACTAAGTGTTTTAATAAGAGATTGACAGACGATCTCTTGTATATCACCACCTGTAGGATTAGGGGTTGCTGGCTCAACTGTGATATGTGGATTGTCGATTGAAGTAGTTGTTGTTTGAAGGGGAATATTATCATGTGAACAGCTTCTAGTCACTATAGGTGAGTGATTAGGGGGGGGAGGAGTCTTGCGACCACCTCGTGCCATTAATTAAATTCAGGCCCTCCTTCTAGCACCATTTGTTGACCGGCGAAATCGACCGTCCGTCAATTGAGAGAGTGGAACCGTTCCAGGGTTGTCTAATAACCCAAGCCGTTTGGGATGAACTACCCTGACGCGTTTAGCGGCTCCGTGAGCTGATCTAAGGTCCTAAAAGAACAAAAAAAAACTAATCTAAACTAACTGATCTAACTAAAACTATATAAAACAAACTAAACTAACTAATAAATAAAACTAACTAATAAACTAATCTAATTATTAAAGCAATATAACTTATTCACAAAATGTACAATATCCACAATTATAGATTTAGATAAAACCTGAAAAATTCATTTGCATTCTGCCCTAAGACAACGAGAGATATTTTTATTGCTTTTATAATTTTATGAACATAAATAAAACAGAAAAATAACTAAACTAAATTACTAATCTAAACTAAAAATATATCTAATCAAATTAACGAAAATAATCACAAACTAACCTGGAGAAACGCTCCGGATTTGTCCTATGTATGATGATTATGCTAGCAGATCGGAGGAAGGAAACTCACACCGAATAATCCAAAGGCTTCTCGTAAACGATAGCTATCGTGCTCTTTAAGTTTGTTTACAGGACAAACAAGACATAAAAATCACAACAATTATATGATTTATAAATCTCCATAATTAGGTGAACCTGTTATGCAAAAACTTATACTTAATAACTCAATTGATGAAGAAGAGAAATCTGTCATTCACAAACTGAATCAAGTAATTGCTGTGTTTTTAAGCAAAGGAAGAAATAAAAAATGGATCATATTAATGAATTCATCCCATTTGCAAAAGACTATGATAGCTAAAATAGTCACTAATCAAATGCAAAGTGATAAGCATAACATGAAACAGAAAATTGATATTATGAAAAGCGAAAGATGTAGCAAAACATCAACTTCTGTCTCAGTCTGTATTAGATATCCATAATCCTGGTTCTCCCACAAGCGAGGATGATCCTTATTACACAAAATAATAAGTATTTAAAGGTTTTTCACAGGGTAAAACCTCCCTATGGAAGTTATAAAACTGTTTACATAAAATCTGGGAAGATATCCCAAAGTTGTCTAAACTAGGAAACTAAAATAAAAGTAAAACATCCAAATATCTTCTAGACTGTCCATCAAATCCCATGCAATTCGAATTCACCTAAAAAGGACAAAAATGAACAAATTAGAAGGATCTTTTATTAATAAAAGGATAGAAAATTTAATTCTATAGACTAGCTACAGAATCATCTGATTCTATAGCTAGTCTAAATAAGGTACATAATCAGCATTGAAATTAATCAAAAATCTTTTAAAATATTTGAATTTAATTGACATCCAATAGCAATTTGAAAACGAATCATTTAATTTGAATTTGTTATGCAATTCGAAATCAAACAGGATCCAAATCAATTGAATGATCACAAAGATAGTTGGACTCTGTTTCTTGTGTCACCACAAAATTGAATGAACAGAAACATAATCCCAACATAGTGAAATCATGTGATATCAATTTGGAATCGACACAATCAAAACAAATCGCGTACAATTGTTATGCTATCCTATCAGCAAGGGATACGATCGGAGCCAAACAAGATCGTTATCAAATCGTTATCACTGTGTTGACATAGCCACGAATTAATTCAAACTGGTGCGAAAATCAATTGAAATGAAATCGTAAAAGGATCGATTGATTAGCCACAGAATTCGTAATTTGTTACTGTGAATTGGGTAAACAAGATTGTTTTGACTTTGGTTAGAATCATTCATTTGGTAATGAATTATAATCGGATTTGACAGGAGTAACGAATGTCGATCAATTTGTTTTACGAATCAAACAGAGAAGCAATCAAAACACGAGCCTAGTTCACAAAACAATCTTGCCAACTCATAATCCAGTCAGAATAGAAGTGAATCGAACAGAAAAGGTTTCAACATAGTGATTACGAATCAAAAACATCCCACGATTCGGGCGCAGTCACACAGGTTTAATGAGACCATTTTTTATAAAACAGAGTATTTCTTTCCAAATTAAATTAAACAGAGGGGTACTCATGATTTGGAAAATCTTATGACACAGCATATCATAACAACTACACTCCTGAAATCATTTGCCAAACACATCATACGGATCATACAAGATCGAATCCAAGCACAATCGTATTCTAAATTGAGTATGGAACTTCCCGCGAGGAGTGGATACAAAACGAATTGTATTGAAAACACACCATTAATTTCGTTACTTCACTCAGACAGACTTAGCAAATGAAATCCAAATGAATAGCTATTCAAATCCAGTAAAAATCTATGAGAAAATCGTATATCAAATCGAAATTCCTTCTATTTTTATCAAAACAAAACCATGTACAAGATGATCACTGAATGACAGAGGCATTTGGATGAGTGACTGAACTATTTAAAAACCATAATACAAATCATTATATTAACCTAAATTATTCACAAAACAAACGATATCAAATTTTCATACCTGTACAGTGACGAGACGGCTTGATCATGCCAATTTAGAGTTGACCACGACTGTGGCTGATTCAACGTTTTTGAAAAGGATAGAGCCCGTTTTCTTCTTCTTCTTATCAGCTGCTTGGAGCTTGGCTCTTTGACTGGTTAGCGTTTCAATCTGGTCTTCCAGTGATTGAATTTTTGATTGGAGTATGGGAACATCAATGTAATATCGTTCCAACCATGAATCGCATTGGTCACAGGGTGACTGTGTGGGTTTAGAAAGAGCAGGTGAGGTTTTGGTCAAATGACCAAGGGTTTCATGATGCAACTTAATACCTGGGTAGCTAGGGTCATTCTTTAGGCAGGGGGGAAGATTAGATATGAAATCATAAGGGGGCTCGGGACATAAACCCTGCGAGTAAGGGTACTCGCTAGCTAAAAAACGTTCCACGTTAGAGTTGGAATCCTCACTTAGGATGATAGGCTTTGACTCAGCAGAGGGTTTAGGGTTGTTCCTGGCCATCCATGAAATCAAACGTGTGTTCTTTTTACCCTTAGCATTAGCAGTAGGTTTTGCCTCGAGCTTCTTGCTCACATGTATATTAATAGTCTCAACTTTCTCAATAACAACATTGGGTAGGTCAATACTAGGGTCGGTTGAGGGTTTGGGTAGTAGGACATGGAAGGGCATAGGTGGCTCAGCCTTGGTTTCACTCACCATAGGCTTGTCAACCTGGACCGGGTTCGGGTTCTCGAAACCATTTCGAGCAACGAAAGTGCTCCAACTATCCCTGTGCAAACCCAAATGATAAACAACGATAAGATTAATAAACCCATAGTGGAACAGGCTACTGTCAACCTACTGTCTTTTGAACCTTTTCGACATTTTATACAGGCTATGATAAAAATAAAAGGGCATATTCAACAAGTATCCCATAAAATTCATAAGCAAACGCAGGTGGTAGAGAAACACAAGTCCGTATCGACCTTCACAGGTCACAAACTGTTTTATTACCATCAAAGTATTGTGCCATCATGGTTTGAGTGCATAGATGGGCATACCTCTGTCACAAGAGGTGACTTTGTGCGAGAGGAGCAACAGTGTCCATGGGACCTCCTCGACCTTACAATTCTTGAACCAACGTTGTCCAATGGTAGGTAACCCTGTGGCAAGACTGATAAATTTCTCATCAATTTCATATTGAATGTCGCCCACCTTGGCTCTACAGCCATCGAAGGTCATGGCAAACTGTCGTGCTACACAGAGGTTAAAACCCTCAAATCGTTTCAAGAAGGTAAGCCATCCATTATCTTCCAAGTCTTTGCGGGCATCGTCAAACATTAACAGAGCTTGTTTGCCATTTGGCTCGATCCGCACAACTGGTGCCATGGAGCCAAGCACATGGTAAATCGAGGGTTTGGATCACAATACACACATAGGAGCAGAGATGCACGTTGCTAACAGAAGTGAACGGTGATAAGTGGTAGGCATAAATGCCATCGTGCGAAGGTGGTGCAGTTATTCACTGCTATGCATAATAATTATGGTCAATAGTACCACCGCTGACGTACATAGTTGTTATATCCACTATAGCATAGTTTAATACTCATGTCACTTGCCCAACCAACGAAACAATGGTAAGTGTATAAACAATGCGTTCAATCAATGTTATACCAAAGTTTGAAACCATTAATCATACGATTCAAAACTAAAAGCATATGTTTGACCATGCGCCATTACATTGTAATAGCTCATATCCATCATTTAACCAATGTGCCAATAGGTAATCATATAATAAACAAACCAATAGTTATGAAAACACAAGATATAAATGAAAGATTTAACCATAACACCCATTGCATTTTCATGAAACCAAAGGTCAAGTAAATCAAAATAAAAATGCAAATCCAAATATTAATGCATATCAAACTTAATGAAACCCAATCACACAATCAATATAAAAATGTCCAATGATTATAGTTCGAAAGTTCTTCCAGCTACATAATGATAAACAACAGGTAAACGCAATAGGCATATCGATAAAAAGATCATGACAGTTCAAATAGTGATCAAAATATGACTTCGAAAGATAAAGTTTTCACGCTTACAGTTATGAAAACAAAACAAAAATAAGTGTGTAAATGTTGCAAGAAATGAAAATGTCATTTATTTGAAAATTGTGAAGAAAACTTGATGTTTGCAAGACATAGGTGTAGGCAGCTTATAGGATCAAAAAAAATGTGAGTTGGCTGCCAACAAGTAAGAAATATCAAATGCCTTTTACATTAACCAGAGCGACCAACGCTTCATCAAAACCTTACAATCGGGAGCTTTGCTCAACCATCGATACTTACAAAAATACAACGATTGAGTCTATATACTCAGGAAAATTCACCTCACAGAGGTGTGTCTAGTCACCCAAAGCTTGGTGTCCCTTCAGTCAAACTCGTACTGATATCTTTCTTTAAGCGCCATCTTAACTACGCATGGCTCCTGCAAGGAGGGTAGCTGAGCCATTAAGTGCTAGGCTAGCATGCACAGAATTCTCTGTCGAGTGGAGGAATTTGGCATGGTTTCTTTGAGAAAATCGATACATAGGACCTCTTCGGGCATACGGCTTTCCAGACCCTCCATTCCCTCACTTAATGAAGTTCAAGGAGGTTTCAACCACCCGCTCTTGTCGTCATTTACTCCAGGCGAGAAACAGTATGGAGGTCGGATCCGATGGTGCCTGGAGATCGCGATGATCCCCTCGGCCTTCTTTACAAAGCTACTTTCTTCCTCCAAGTGACCACAGACTGTGACCACGTGCCTATTCCCAAGGCGCTTTCGGTGTTCACGAATATGAAGGGGCTGATCCTTGTTGATCGAAATCACGATGAGCGATATGCCGAGACGACTTAATCTGACACCACGCGTCCCTCTAAATATGACGACTCTTAACTCTCCCGACCATACCATGGGCCCGGGTCCAGGACTTTCCCGACACCTCGCGCATCGGAATATAACGGAGCTGTTCTTTGCGTTTTGGAGTCGCGATGGGCGAAACGCCGAGATGGCTCAATTTGCTGCTTGGGCGCTTCCCGGGCAATCGTGCAGACTTGTGTACCTTTGTGCCTCAATACCAAAATTGTTGCTAACACATGTTGATAAGGTATGATTTGTAGATGAGGGTTTAATATTACTTCTTCCAATTGCAGATCTACATCTCTAATCAATTTCATTGGAATGTTAGAATGCTTAAGATCATTTTCATCACCTAAGTCTTCTTCAATAACCAAATTTAAATACTGATTAGAGCAAGAGTTAGGAGAACGAGGACATTCACTTTGACCCAACATCAAATCTTCTTCCATGATGGTTGAGGACTGAAAATACAATGATTCAGAGGAAAACCCAATTTGATTGTCAGTAAGAACATTTTCAATAGATTCTACCTCCCTTGCTTGTTCAACATTTTCAGATGGATCCCTTTCATCTTGTGAACACAATTCTTCTTGCAATTGAGTGATAGTATTTGTAACTGCTTCATCATTTGCAATCGAATATGACTGGATGCAAGCATCATAGAGGATATTTAATACAAATGACATGTCATCAAGATTAAATTTACAAAGAACATGATGGATTCTTGTTGAAAAGCCTTTTGAAGATGAATCTCCATTGATTAGCAAAGTCTGAAATTCTTCACATATTTCATTGTAATCATAGATTTCAAAAGCATCTAAAAATTAATCTACAAATTGAAACAAATAAAAAATGTGATATGCTAGAAAAGACTCAAACCAATGTTTAATTCGACCCCTGAAAGTAAAAGAAAATAATCTGCACAAAACCTTTAAATCAGAAATATCATGCTTGATGCATTTACACCAAAACTTGTTAATATGGTCGTTTGCAAATACATTCCCCTCACCATCAAATGTGAGTTTGGACAAGAGAGAGACTATCTTGTTGGGACTATCAGGTAATGAGAAGTGGAAAGCATGTTCCAACACAGTGATTTGGGGAGCCATGAGAAATTAATTAAAATCGAAACAAAGACTCCTACAAGGCCATCTTGTCAGTCTGGCCCTCCTTCTAGCTCCATTTCTTGACGAGTGAAATTGACTGTCCATCAACAGGAAGAATGAGTCTGGTCCAGGGTTGTCTAAATAACCCAAGCCGTTTGGTGTAACTCGTTCTGACGGTTTTAATGGCTCCGTGAGCCAATCTAAGAATCCTAAAAGAAACAAATAAAAGAGAGAGATAACTAACTAATTACTAAACACTATATATATGTACATATGCTCTAATGTAATTGTAGTATTTATATTTAAGCAGAAGTAGGGGTGATTTTAAGAACCCCCCCTAAATTTATATGTATAATAATTGGGCGAATCCGCATGATACATAGCAAAAATTGAAGGCTATTTTATCAATAATAAAATATTTATATATAATTTTTTAGAGAATCTTTTACTCAGTTATATAATCTTGTAAAATATTGGCGAATCTTTCACTGAGTTATAAAATCTTGTAAAATATTGGTGAATATTTCATTTAATTGTAAAACCTTGTAAAGTCTTGGCGAATTTTTCAATAGAGTATAAAACCATATATAATAATAGGAAGATGTATCCATTAAACTATAGGAAGCCATCCTTGAGTACCTTAACCTTGACAAAGAATTTTTCCAGAAGCAAACCCTAGGCTAGATAGCCAAACAAAGGTGGCACATCTTTCTTCAAGGATAGTGCACCAATCAAGAGTAACAACAGCTGATCAGAGAGTCCAAACCATAACCAAGAGATAGTCCAAGCCAAAAATGAAATCTGCTAGTTGCAACAGCTGCAACAACAACTCTCCTCCAGACTTGCGCACAAACTGGCCAACTGCAGTGCGCACAAGTGTTGCTTCTGCAGTTATGAGAATACTAGCCATAATGAAGACTGGCCTCCTATATTTATACTAATTCTGGCAGACTGCCTAGGCCGACTTCTCATTCTGGGTACTAATTCCTTAGTATATACTATTTCCTTTAGCCGACTTCTTCTCTTGGAGGCTAATAACCTAGTACAAGTCATTCACTTGATCCGACTTGTCTTCTAGGGTTATTAACCAATTAATTAGGGTATATTCTTGCTTCCCAAAATATTCTATTCTCGTCAGGTTTACACATGGAGGTAAATACCTCCTGCAGCTACCATAATATCAACATCCATAAGCCTTTGCTACAAAGAAGAGTTTTCATTTGATCAACAACCACATATGGTAGCCAACCCCATTAATACGAGGAAAAAAACATGTTCCATCCATAACACCAGTGTTGCCCTTAAAAACTGCAATAAATTGGCTAAAGGAAGAAAAAAACGAGTGTGATGCCCCAAAATAAGGAACAAAGCTTCAAAATAAATGCTTAAAACAACTGAGAAATACCAGCCAACAACCAAGGAAGGAGGGTGATCATGGAAAAGAGGGTAGAAAACTCTAAAAATACAGTGTGTTGAAACCTTAGTTTCAGATTTGAATGACCATAAGGGAGCGCTGTAAACCCTAGTTTTAGACATGGAACAACCCTGAAATAGTGTTTGATAGAGAAAGAAGAGTCCACACTAGCCCCAATTCGAAGTGAGATCATATGATAGTGGATCTACCATGAAATTTGCAATAAACCCTAATCCAACCAAGTGAAAAATACAACAGAAGAAACAACACTTAATTGATGTACACAAGAGATAGTTGCAATGCCCAAGCACATGACCAAGAGAAGCACTCTAGAGAAAGATTGTCCTTAGGATTTTTATCAAATAAAAAATTGAGTGAATGCTTTACAAATAAGGTGGGTGATGTATTTATACACCTCCATTAGGGTTTAGGGCACTATCCTCGAGAGGGTGACTAGGCCGACCTAGTCAAATATTGACAAATACAATAAGGTGGGTTAATTACCCATAT